>JARKHS020000505.1:0-205000 GCA_030143305.2 Amblyomma americanum | reverse complement strand
AGGAGAGTGCCCATTGCGGTAACCAGCAGCAGAAAACCCCCAGACGCGCGTTACGTTCCAGGGTGCGGCCGCGACTCTCGGAGTCCGCGAGAGAGGAAGCACCGACTCTCGGAGTCCGCGAGGGAGGAGCGGCAGCGAGGTATCGTCGTGCGCGAGCAGATAAAAGTGCCGGAAGCGAAGGGCTGAGCGCATGCAAAACCGAGGAAGACGGGAGAAGTGCACGATTAGTGGGGCGCGGCGTAGGCAAAGCGGAACCTGGAGAGTGAAAAAAAAAAACAAAAAAAAACGCGAGAGCGAACGAGGCCAAAGCCGCGTTCCAGAACAAGGCCAAAGAAGAAGAGCTGCATGCAAAGGACACGTCCACACGATCAGCGAGAAGAAATTCGCTCGCGGAAAAAGCACGCGAATCGGTCGGGCGAAGAGCGTGCTGTATGCTGATCAATTAATTCTCATAAAATATCGAGCCGCAGACGCAAGCGTTTGCTCTTTCTTGTTTTGTTTTTAACCTTTAGGAGAGCTATGCGTTGCTCATTCTTGAACGGCAGCAGACAGCATTCACACTGTGAAAAGATATTGGCGAAGGGCATGCCAGAAATGATCAGCGAGCCCACGGGCAGACAGAAGAAACTGGAAGCCGCGACATATGCTGGAAAGACGTTATGTTACAGATATTGCAAGAAATCAAGTAGCAGTGGTCCGCTGAGCCCAGAACACCGCACACGCACAGAAGGAAGTCTCTATAGTCACGGGAATGGTGGAGACGCGTTGTAAGCAGTCCAAACGGAACTGGCCTATAGCTAAGCTGTCCGGTATATATGCTGCCACCTGGTGTTGCGGCCGTTGTCACATCGTTGACCTAGACGTAAATGTAGATGAAGTTGCTCCCGCTACCACATAACAGCTGCCGCGTCATCTGATTTTCCTACCTTGAGGTGGGGTTAATGTGCTCCTGCCTTCATGGGTACGTATGAAGTAATTTATAGCGCGGGACACTATAGAGCATGAATTTGCTAGAAACACTCCAAACATCGACAGGGTCTAACTGGTGCTTTGAACGTGTATAGTAGGCACATATGAGTACTGCACCCCACTGAAATGTCTCAGCTTTGCGCATACAGCCCACGTGGACTATGCAGGTACGTCCAGTGTGAAAGGGAACAACATTACCCGCACTGATTCAATGACTACTGCATAGGTCTGAGTGAAAGGCACGGTTTTTTCTGCTGTTCTGAATAGTTTTCCTTACACGCATGATGACCGTGAGGCATTTTAGATTTCGTTCCAGAAGTAAAAGCTACATTCGTTCTTTCGAACCCGACCGCGGCGGCTGCGTTTTTATGGAGGAAAAACGCTAAGGCGCCCGTGTGCTGTGCGATGTCAGTGCACGTTAAAGATCCCCAGGTGGTCGAAATTATTCCGGAGCCCTTCACTACGGCACCTCCTTCTTCCTTTCTTCTTTCACTCCCTCCCTTATCCCTTCCCTTACGGCGCGGTTCAGGTGTCCAACGATATATGAGACAGATACTGCGCCATTTCCTTTCCCCAAAAACCAATTATTATTATTATCATTCGTTCTTCACAAGCTGACTGCTACCTTTAAAATGCGATCCTGTGTGTTTTAGCGAAAATGCTTGCGCGCTAATTAATCTACGCCATAGAAAGAAGGAAGCAGAAAGCAGGGTCTTATTATTGCTTTTTCTTTTTTGCAGAGACGTCACGTCACGCTTCCTTCTCACTGCCATTCCGTTTCTCAATCTGCGCAATCTTTCGGCTAACACTGTGCCTCTGCTGAAAACAATGGCAAAGTTAGGAGAGATGGCAACCAGCTGCAGCAGTGCGTGCGAGAGACCCGTTTGTGAACGCTTCCCACGCGAGAAGGGTGTGGGGTTGCAGAGCGCGGCACGCATGCCCGGCCCGCCCTTCGCCGACACCGGCGGGGCCGAGGGGGGGTGCGCCGGAAATACTAAAGCCGACACGGACGGTCATCCGCCAAAACAGCAACCCCAACGCCCGACCGGGTGGGCGAGCGCATGCGTTCCTCGAGAGTGCAAAGCCCTGCTTCGCCAACGCACTGGGCGAAACAGTGGGCGCTTTCGTGCATTGTTGTTACGCGATGACGGAAGCTCGAGAGGACTGCCGGACTGTTTGTGTCCGTGCACTGCATGGCGGTGAGGCCCAATTTGTCGCTGTACACGAAAGCCCGTCGCCTATACGATAGCCGTCTCTTTTTTTTTTTTTCTAGTAAGCACTTTGCTTTGAAAAGCGGCACAAACCTGCCTCGATAAAAACAGCTGAGATAAGCAATGTGCAAAACGAAGCAAAAACAGCGCTAATGACACCGTAGTTTGGAAGCGCTGCCGCTCCTGGTTTTCCTGGAAGGCAGCGACTGAAACAGCTGGCGACGAGGGTACTCGCATCGCTTACTGTCTTTCGAAAACAAAAATAACGCCGCTCGGGGTTCGCTCCTCTTCTCTTTCTTCGCCTAACAAATGAACTCAGACATCAAAAGAGCTTTAAAAAGGCCATCGCTTTAAGTCACTCTGCAGGGCAAAAATAACTCTCAATATTGCTCAGCTCGCAAAAGAAAGACGGTTTCATGAGTTCCGTGCCCACGTGTGCAGTCATCAATACTATCATCCTAAGCAATCTTAAATGGACGCTCAGAAAAACTTCATCCAATTGTTGTTGTTTTCTGTTAACTTTTATTTTGCTCTTACCGGCTATGTCAACGCTTTTCCAGCGGCTAGGTAAGCAATTAGTAAGCAATTATCGGCGAGAAAATCGGATTTAGAAATCTTCCGGCCACTAAGTTCGAACTCGGGACGTCATTACCGAAAAGGTCGGGTTGCCACCGTTTTGAAGTGAATGGCAGTGTAACGCAGCCTCTGAGATCCGGGACCCAAACTCGGTGTCGACCCCCGCGTTTCACTGCGTTTTTGGGTCGCTTCTAGCTTAAACAAGTTCTGCTTTCGGTTAGATTGGTTCCTCGGCGGTTAAAACGACGCCGTACCTTAAGTCCAGATGCTTTCCAACTGATGTCCGATTGACCTTATCCAGCGCCAGCTTTGGATATCCAGTTCCCACAAACTTCTTTATCTCGGCTTCCCACTACACTCTCCTTATCGCCTCCTGTTACGTTTACTATATCTGGGCCGTAGTGGCATGCTTTCACTGTTCCCTTCTAACTTTGTCTCGCCCATTGTTCTGCGAGTCCCATTGTCCACCTCAAGCCATATCGCGGTGCGCACAACGAATCGACCTCGCGGACAAGAACCCGCAGCCCGATCGATGGCTGACGCCAAAGCTCGCGCACCTCTCGGGGACACGCGACACGGCGTGTGCAGGAGTTGTGAGTGCACGCGACCACCAGCCAGCGCACGACTTGACTCCCAACCTGCAGGCCCGCAATCTCAATCATCACGATACAGCGCACGCCATTCGCCCGTTTAACCTCTTCAGCGGTCACCATACGTAACGCAAAGAGAAAAATACACTGGAACGCATGCTCCACATAAACGTAGTAACGTAAAAAATTCAAGGGGGCACTTTGTTGACCTAAAGTGCGATGAGACGAAAGCCTTTAGCGCGGTGTTGTTGCTTGTATCGCTGATGTGTGGTTAATATGTTAAGTACTTGCGTTTGCCCGCATTCTAAAACTCCATTCAAGCGAGCGCCAGGAGTGATGTTGCGCACCACCCGACTCGGTCGACAGCTGCGAGGCGTCTGGCGCGGGCGCGCGGTGGGCGCCACCTCTCGCATGCGCAGTGAACTAACAATGGCGCAACATGGCCTCCGAGATTGCTTGTATATTTGTATGATCTCGGAGGCCATAGGCGCAAGAGCGTAACGGACGGACGGACGCAGCATGAGCCATTAAAGGCTTCCGCCTTAAAACAACATAAACGCGGCTTCTAAACACGGACAGAGGAGCCACTGCTGAGGCTCATTGTCTGTGGCGTTCTGCTGCTGTGCAGGAGGTCGTGGGTTCGGTCATACACGCGCATTTGGGTAGGAGCAAAATGTAGAAACGCCCCCAGTATACTCGGGTTTAGGTGCACGTCAATCCAGAGCCTTGCACAATGGTGCACCTTACGGCCTTAGGGAAGAAAAAGTACATAAATAAATTGCCGACGGACCTGGAAGATCAGTGCACGTTAGTACGAAGATGGCCTTGCGGCGTGCTTGGTTTGCTCGGTGAATATGAAATAAATGCCAGCTTCTTTTATTCGTGCACGCACACCAAACCGGTCGATCTATTTTTATCGTTCTTTCCGTATTAATATGCTCTACCTGCCTGAATGCGCGCGAGTAATGCCGGCGCGATAATAGAACGCCGCCGACACCCCTGACAAAAATTTCTTCAGAGAGTCTCCAGACAGACTTCTGTCTAAAAAGTCTGAAGCCATTCTATGGAAAAATCCTATAGACAGTCTACAGACATATAGTAGACTTTTTTCTATAGACATTCTATAGACTGCGAATCGACAAAAGGAGATATCTATAGGAAGGCAATAGACCTTATAAGGAGCCTACAGAGTATACAGACTTCTAGGAGACATTTTCTATAGCACGGATAGCCAAAAGGAGATATCTATAGGAAGGCATTAGAGTCTATAGACCATTTTTATAAGAGACGTCAGCCAACACTAATTATGAGCCGCTTTTCCGACGTCTCTGGCGATAATAACCGAATTGGCTCTAGGCGGTTCCTAAGCTTGAAGACATCTAAGAAAAGATTCCAGCATTTCAAAGCACAAAAGAAGCATACGTTCTTTGAGTTCCTTGTTTCTCACCTTTAACCATTGCAAGCGTTTCCCTTTGTTTCTCCACATACGTCATGCAATATTACAATCGCTGTGCGACTAACTGAATCGGTGACCTCACTATCAGTTTCTAGATTACTTATCTTCTACTGTATATAACTTATTTTGTCATTCATCCCCCCCTTTATATAGTTATCTATTTATACACTGCCTATCCCATCCTACCGACTTATCTCTCTCCAGGCTTCTTTGTAGGCCACAGGACAATTCAGGTGAAGTACTTAACCGTGCGCGTGGCCACTCACTTTCTTTTATTTCTTTTAATGGTACTGTTAAACATATTTAATATATATACTTTTTTAGTACTTGGCCAAAAAAATTGCGTGCCTGCGTTTGTGCATGTGCTTAACGATGTTTGACGCAAGCTTGCAAGAGACGTGCAAGCTTGAAGCAAACCCTCTGAAACTCACTTCCGGGCATGGGGAAAGCAAGGAAGGTAAAGAGCATATACTTGAGAAGAACCTAAGCCTTCTGGAAAACCAAAAACCGCAATAATGGATGAGATAGCATACAAGCAAACTGATAAACACACGCAAACATGCAACAAGGCAACTGCTGAGCAAAAAAAAACAAGCAAGACAGGAGGTAAGAAAGTGTTTGGTCATATACTCACAGCTCCTTGGTATTGGTCGATCTGCTTGTTGGTGAAGTAAGGAAGCTGCTTGAAAGGGTTCACCGACACCAGCACGGGGCCGATGTATGTCTGGTGCAGAGCCAAGGTCAAGGATGGCTTGAGACAAAAATGTAGCGCTCCGTTCAAAAGTTAACATGCGGAACCAACTTGGTCGGTAAGATACGTTGCAGAAAAACTTTAGCACGGTGCAAATAAAATTACGTTTATATACTTTATCTTCACTTGCTCCATATCTTCAAAAAATAAAAAGCCCCGGTTCTTCACTTCCGACTATTCTGAACTTCCGGAAGTGATGAACCGAGGCTTTTTTAAGAGCTGAAGCAAGTCAGGATAAAGTAAAGATAATTTTATTTTCACCGAGCTAAACTTTTTCTGCAACGTATCTTGCCAGCTCAGACTTGTAAGACCAGTTTCGCCCGGTGAAGCGTGCCAAGCCTGCAGCGGAGGCCATAGGACTCCTGACACCCCCCAACCCCTCCTTTGGAGATCGAAAACGCTCTTCACACATTGTCCAACTCCGAGAAAGCAAGCAAAAATATGACTTTGTAAACCAATGGTTTCTTTCCTTTAAAGAAAAAAATCCGACAAGAGGGCACGTTAAACCGTAACATTCAGCCTGTAAGCGCACTATATCTGCGTGCGAGAGATCGCTAACTAGATTAGCTAAGGGTCGGATATAAAACGTCTTTCCACACAAACCAAACTTGCCGAAACTGCGACTCGGTTAAGTTTAGGGGCAAGAAAAAAAAATTCGTACCTATGCAGTCAATGTGCAATGACCGAAAAACGCGCTAATTTCGGTATTAGGGAGAACTGGAGGGTGAACGAAATTATATGTACGATCAATCTTCACCACACCTTCACATTCCGCGGCCGCAAAGAGGAGAGGATATAGAGCAAAAGGAAAAAAAAGCGATCGGTAACCCTAACGCTTCGTGGTCTCCGCTTCCTCGAATGGAAATTAATGGTCCAAAATTATTCATCGCGAAAAAGGGCGCGCTCTCCCAAAAAAGTCCATGAACGGCCTGAGAGAGAAGTCTATTAATAACGACAATCACGCGCGGTGCTCCAACAATAACGTCGAACTTTAGGAGCCTTTTGAACCTTCAAGAACCTTCCTTACGTATACCCCCATAGCTCAGCGCGGCTTAGAGTATCGCCAAACAGACAAAAGAAAAACGCCAAAGGAAAGCAAAGGAAAAGTCACGACGAGCCACGTGAAAGTGTCCCGAAAGCTCCCGCGTAATATATGCCAAGATATGGGCGCGTCATTCCGGCGTGGCTACCGTTTTCTAAATCGCAGCGGCGGGTCACGGGCCGCGAAATTGCTTTCGGCGAGAGACCTCCTTGGGTGCTCAGTGATGCGAAGTTCCACGCAGGAGGTGGAAAAGAGAGAAAAAGAAAAATAGACAGAAAAGCGAGCCAGCAGCGTACGCGAGAGCGGCCAGGAACGTTTAATTTTAATATCGACCCTGCGTGTATCCGGTGTCGTGGTATGTCACCGGGAAACGTCGTCGGGGAGCCGCCGAGGAAGGCTTATTAGTGCAGCGCGTCAACTGTGCGCGAATGAGTTTCTGTGTCCTGCGACCGAGGTGTTTTGTGTTTGACGGGGCGTGTTTATAGACGAGAAAACATTGAGAGAGAAGCTGCAGTACAGCGTATATTTGGTTGTAGTAGTAGTACGTGGTTTTATTAAAATAATAATAAAAAGGAAGTAAAATACTTTTGCTAGCCCCGGCATCTGCCATCGATACCGAAGCACCTGAGCTGGGGAAGCGGAAATAAAGGATAGCAGCCAGAATGGAGAAATTAAACGAAAGAGGTGAGGGGACAGGAAGAGAGGACATGGAGGACAGGTAATGTACACAAAAACTATTTGCACAGTAATAAATAATGTTTTGTTGGAGACGAACACAGATTCTTCTGTGAGCAGAGTGTTCGCGCTAAGAGCGAAGGAAAATGTTAACCTGAAACCCGCGTAATCCTATACCTCGTTCTACATAACTTGGAAGCTGAATTACCAGACGCTCGCCTTGTTCCCATTAAGGAAATTGTGATGACCCCCATAATGCGCAGGTCCACACAGGACGGAGAGGCAAAGAGACACCGTATGGCTCAGTTTAAACAAACAGATATATTCAATAATTATACATGATTAAGATTCAGAGGCTGGGGCGTCCGAGCTTACGTGCCGACGACTTCATGGGGGCGATGGAGTGGCTCCGGAGTTGGGCTCGAGCGGTTGCTGGTGGTAGCTGCACGCCGTCGGGTTTCGGCGCTGAAGGCCCTCTTGGCGAACGATGTCGTCCTGAGCGTCCTTCTTCCGTACTGCTTCTCGATTTTTATATCCTCTTCTCCACACTCCCTAGGGTGAGGACGCCCACGCCGGAGGGGAAGGAGGGGGGGGCTAGGGCTTTCACTTGGGCGCACAAACATACCACCGCATCGTGGTCTCGCCCCCCTCACGTGTTGAGTCCGCGGGAAAGAAGGTTGTCTTCGAGGTAGCGCATAGCGTCGGCTGTGGTAAGGCGCGCTCTGGCTTGCTGACAGTTCCCGCGGGTCACCGGCCTCCATTCTCCATCCATCAACTGACACTCGCTCCTCAAGGTAAGGCGCGCTCTGGCCCACTGACAGTTCCCTTGTCCTGGAATGTGCTCGGAAGGGCCGCCCCTGGAACCGCCACGCCAATTGGGGAGGATAAGCCCGTTTCCCCGCGGCGGCGGGTCCGGTTGGGCTTAAACCCCTTCGTTCTGGTTGTCACTCTCAACGAGCATGGCTGGGTAATTGATGATGCCTGTCATCTGGGTCTCCGTCTACGCCGCGCCGTCGAACGTGGAACCTCGTAGCACACACAAGGAATGTACCTCGTAGCACACACAAAGAATGTACCTCGTAGCACACAAGGAATGTCACACTCGCTCACCCTCCAGAAGAATGTTCTCCGAACATTTGAGTCCCTGCAGCTCCCCTTGTCTTTCTGAATCGCCTCGCACAGTGCGTCCGACAAAACACTTTTCGCTGCACTCAACACCACTGCACAACACCATATGCCTCCGCTGTCATAACTGGCGTCTCCAGGGGCAGCACTGATCTTCTTTTACAGATAAACATGAAACTCAGCACCCAAGCCTCCCCTTTCTAGTCCAAACTGGACGAAATAAATTTACCACAGTTACAAAGGAGCTCCCACTTCTAGCACGATCACGGCACAGACAAAAATATAGATAACGAAAGGAAGTAGGGCAGGTTCTGCATGCGCTCCGCATGCTCTCCTGTGAAGGTGTTACTTAATGACAGAAAGGTTTAACTACCAACTCCGCTCTGTTTACGCCATTATTCCGACTTAGCTTTCCGATTTCGCAGCGGATATCGGCCTCGTGCGCCGACACAGGGTGCCGTCTTTGCCAATGAAATAACCTAGCTGTTCGGGGTGAGACGGTGCGCCCTCTAAGCTTTCGATTATTCGCTTTAGGTCAGGATCTTTGCACTGCTCTGTGCGTAATTCGGCGGGGTCGACTACGGGGACAAACTCATCTATAGCTGCCACGGCAGCTGTGCGGCTGAGTGCATCAGCATTCAGATGTGTCTTTCCTGACTTGTGCTCAACTTCAAAGCAGTATTCCTGCAGGTGTAGATTCCATCTAGCGAGTCGCGAGCTAGGGTCCCTGACACTCATCACCCATTTCAGAGGATGGCAGTCTGTGACTAGCTTGAATTTGCGGCCGTAAAGGTAGCATCTGAAGTGCTTTACTGCCCAGACAACGGCGAGGCACTCCCTTTCCGTAGCTCCGTACTTTTGCTCTGTGGGGCTCAGCTGTCGGCTAGCAAAAGCAACGGGATGTTCTTTGCCCTCGATAACCTGAGATAGCACGGCACCAACTGCGAACTTTGACGCATCTGTGGCCATAACGAAGGGCAAATTAAAATCCGGGTGGCGCAACAGCGGTGCACTCATTAGCTTCCTTTTCAGGGCCCCAAAAGCATTCTCCGCGTTTTCGTCCCAGCGAAAGGCGACATTTTTGGCTGTTAAGGCGGTGAGCGGATTAGCGAGCTTGGCGAACTCCTCTATGTGCCTTCGGTAGTAACCGATCAGGCCGAGAAACTGCCGGACCTGGCGGACGCTAGTCGGGGATGGAAAATCCGAGACACACCTTAGTTTCTCAGGGTCCGGTCGCACGCCGTCAGCTGAAACAACGTGCCCGAGGTATTTCACCTCGTTTTTGAGGAATTGGCACTTAGAGGGCTTCAGCTTGAGACCCGCTCCTCTTAGTCGCACCAAAACCTGCTCAATATCGCGCAAATGGTTCTCAAAACTGTCACCGTATATGATAATGTCATCCATATACACGAAGCACAGCCTCCCCAGAAGACCTGCCAGGATAACATCAGCGGTTCTCTGCCAGACAGCAGGGCTGTTGGCCAGACCCATCGGCATTCTTTTCCATTCATAGTGCCCTGAGGGCGTGTTGAATGCCGTTTTCTCGGCATCTGCCGGATCCATTGCTATCTGCCAGAATCCCGCCGCCATGTCCACTACCGTGAAGTACCTGGCAGAGCCCAGCTGAGAAAGCGTCTCCTGTATATTGGGGATGGGGTATGGATCGATGCGAGTTACGGCATTTAGTTTGCGGTAGTCCACTACCAATCGATACGAGCCATCTGGTTTTTCCACCAATAGTGCTGGTGCTCCCCAGGGTGACTTTGAGTGTTCGACAATGCCGCGATCAATCAGGTCCTGCACCTGCCGCTCCATCTCCTCACGTTGGGAGTAAGGAATCCTGTACGCACGCTGGTAAACGGGCGATGAAGTGCCGGTTTCTATCCTGTGCTTTATAACGCCACAGCAGCCCAAATCCAGGTTGGACGCGGCGAATACCTCCGAGTAGTCGTTCAGCAAACCAGCCAGAGCCTCCCTCTCCCTGGAATTTACGTGAGAAAGATCGAATGACACCTTTGGAGCAGCCGAAGGACTAGCATGCTCTACAGTTGCGAGTACCGTATCGGTGGGCTCACGTTTCTCTATCGCAGAGGTGAAGAAAGCCAATGTTTTGTTCTTGGGAAGGCTCAGTGGCTGCTGGCTACAGTTAACCACCCGTAGGGGCACTCTGTGGGCGTCATTAACTGTCACGAGGCACGCGGCTGCCTTCAGGCCATTGCTGAGAGAGTCGACCGGCTCAAGCACTCCCACGGCGCCGCTCTCTACATCTGAAGGCACAAACGCGTACAAAATGTGCTCCGACCAAGGAAGGACGACCGCCTCATCGACCAGCCTGACGGCAACCCGCGAATATACCTTCTCCAATGATCCCACTGTTTGACGGGTGTCAATATCGGTAATGCGAATCTCAGCCCCTCTCCTGTTCAAAAACGGAACTTTTGATCCGCCCGCATTAACCTCTTCCTCAGAGAATGAGACTACTACCTTCCCTTTTCTCAAAAAATCCTGCCCTAATATACCTGACACTCCGTTTGGCAGAGACACCGTGTCCGGGCATACGTAGCAGGGGTGCTCCAATGCAATTCCGCCGAGAGAGAAGTGTAACCGGTAGAGTCCACTTATGCCAAGAGGATCCCCCGTTATGCCTACAAATTTGGTTGCCATACCACCAGACGCTTCCAACACCTCGCGGTCCCCCTTCCTTCGAAGCGTGTTAAAACTGCTCTCCTTAAGCAATGTCACCTTTGACCCCGTATCTATCAACAATTCCATGCAACAACCATTTAACTTGCAACGCACAACAGGGCATGCCTCGTCGGCCACACAAACTACCACCACCTCATCATCCACTGCTCCCTCCCCACGCTCCTCAGGCTGGGGAGGACTAACTAGTTTTTTGTCTCGGTATCTGGAGCCCCGCTGTAGGCTTGCTTAGGGCGTGTCTCGCCTGCTTCTCTTTGTGGCTCCCCACGGCGCACGTTTTGGCAGAACCTGGCGATGTGTCCGCGACCCTGGCAAGCGAAGCATACGATTTCTTCGAAAATCTCGCATACCGCGCCTGTAGCTTTGTGGCGGTCTCCGGTTTCCAGCGAATGGGCGCTGTTGAGCGCGCGCTTCAACCTGGCATTCTACCTGCTGAGATAGCAGCTGTTCTAAGCGATCTAACCGCTCTGTCAAGAGAGCAACCTCAGGGTTGAGCACCGCTCTCTCTATGACGCGTACTCTCGCTGCGGCTGTCGTTAACGCCTCATTTCGTTCCTCATCCAATGCGGCCTCCACGGCTTGGTCGAAATTGCTCGGCTTGCGCGAGAGCACGAACCGGCGCACGGGGTCTTGCAGACCAGCCACGAACAAAGCGGTCATTTCCTCTTTAAGTATATCCTCCGCGTATTTCTTCTTTAGCTGGTCTCCTTCCTCCTCCCTGCTTAACGTATCGCGCGCTAAGCGCTGAAGCCGCGACGCAAACGTTCGCACGTCCTCCCCTACCATCTGTCCGGCGTCACGGAACCTCTGTACCCGCACGTGACGTGGTTCAGTGTCGAAATGCTCAAACGCGAGCTTCTTAAATTCCGCAAATGATTTTGTGGATTTTACTTTTTCGTCTCGCCATGCAAAATCATGAGCAGCTCCTGCCATCTTACACCTCGCCATTCCCAGCATTTGAGCATCAGACCATCCCCCCATTTTCCCAATCTCTTCTAGCATGGAAAAGAAATCGCAGATTGGAACCCCTGTCTTATCTCCCGTAAACGTCGGAATGACGCTTCCTAATGCCAGCATGCTTGCTCCGAGCGACGGCTGTGGAGTGGGAGCTCCCTCAGATACAGACATTTTTTTTTTCTCAAGCCCTCCGGTGCCTCAAGCCTCTCAAATGGGGGTAAGAGTCCCACAATCAGTCCCGTGATTCTCTTTTGATTACAATTTTGAAGTCATGAATGTCGCAGCATTCAGAGGACATTTGCTTTGAGACCCCACTTCTGACACCAGTGTGATGACCCCCATAATGCGCAGGTCCACACGGGACGGAGAGGCAAAGAGACACCGTATGGCTCAGTTTAAACAAACAGATATATTCAATAATTATACATGATTAAGATTCAGAGGCTGGGGCGTCCGAGCTTACGTGCCGACGACTTCATGGGGGCGATGGAGTGGCTCCGGAGTTGGGCTCGAGCGGTTGCTGGCGGAAGCTGCACGCCGTCGGGTTTCGGCGCTGAAGGCCCTCTTGGCGAACGATGTCGTCCTGAGCGTCCTTCTTCCGTACTGCTTCTCGATTTTTATATCCTCTTCTCCACACTCCCTAGGGTGAGGACGCCCACGCCGGAGGGGAAGGAGGGGGGGCTAGGGCTTTCACTTGGGCGCACAAACATACCACCGCATCGTGGTCTCGCCCCCCTCACGTGTTGAGTCCGCGGGAAAGAAGGTTGTCTTCGAGGTAGCGCATAGCGTCGGCTGTGGTAAGGCGCGCTCTGGCTTGCTGACAGTTCCCGCGGGTCACCGGCCTCCATTCTCCATCCATCAACTGACACTCGCTCCTCAAGGTAAGGCGCGCTCTGGCCCGCTGACAGTTCCCTTGTCCTGGAATGTGCTCGGAAGGGCCGCCCCTGGAACCGCCACGCCAATTGGGGAGGATAAGCCCGTTTCCCCGCGGCGGCGGGTCCGGTTGGGCTTAAACCCCTTCGTTCTGGTTGTCACTCTCAACGAGCATGGCTGGGTAATTGATGATGCCTGTCATCTGGGTCTCCGTCTACGCCGCGCCGTCGAACGTGGAACCTCGTAGCACACACAAGGAATGTACCTCGTAGCACACACAAGGAATGTACCTCGTAGCACACACAAGGAATGTACCTCGTAGCACACAAGGAATGTCACAAAATAAAAAAAAAGTAAATGAAGGGTTAGCATCCTGAGTCCACGTAAGAAAATACAGATAGGTTGTACGCGAAGAATTAAGCAAAAAAAAAGTACGCTCCCCTCTGCATATAGCAGAGTGTGCCATAAAAAGAATTAAATGTGCGCACGAATCCGTTATGAGGGATGTTACCGGCATAGAAAAGATTAAAAAAGAAGGCGCAATGGTATGAAGCATTCCTCCCGGGACCCATACCGTGATACAACCGCAGCGGTGGCCTAGTGGTCTGAGCATCCGCCTCGCATGCGGGAGGTGCGGGGTTCGATCCCCAGTGCCGACGGGTACCCACCGGTGAAGCAATAGGCATTAGATTTCCCCTGGTCTGGTGCTGTTTATTTAGCGTGAAAATGCTTGGAAATCGGGTCTTTGACCCCACCTTGGGTAGAAGAAAAATACCTTGTGCCACGGCGTTCTTTGGCCACAGATGCCCTTGCGCCATAAAGATCCATCATCATCATCATCAAATTAAGATACTACAAACAGAGCCCTTCTAAAGAAGTCTTCGTCTGAGATGTGCGCCACCCGGTTCGAGCCAAGCAAACTCTCCCCAACTTCGCTTCAACACAAACGAATACGGGGAACGGACCTCTACGAACTGCCAACTTGTGAAGACAAAAATCACTCGAGCTCAATTCAGTGAAACCACGTACGCGAGCTGTTAATTGCACGCAGCCCTTTCGCATTATACGCTCACTCGTCATCTTAGGCCGGGCCTTGTGCCAATCCACACAAAATTCGCACGCCAGCAGCACTCCTGCGTCACCCACTCGCGTCGCTGCTTTTGCTAAGTCGGCCCCGCGATTTGAGAGTGAAGCCACATCTCACCAAATCCAAGCGGCAACGTTGACGGGAGTGATGTGAAAGGCTGTCTGGCCTCCTAACACGAAATTTTTACGCGAGTGAGGAGCTCTGTCAATTCCTACGCTTAGTGACTGACGCCAGGCCAAGTTTCAATAACGGTGCATAAATTTTAGCGAAACAAACCGTTCAGCCTCCTCCTCGCTTTATTCGTCACCGCTCCATCTGCAACCCCAGCCTTCGGTGCACAGAACTACTGCTCACAAGAAAGCAAAGCTCTCCTGGTCACAAAACGGTTGCCATGCATGCTTGCAATCATATTTGTGTGCAGCGAACCGCGAAGCTGTGGACTTGAGAACCCGCAACCCCGGTCACAGCTTTGTGCGAATCTTGCGCCGACGCCCAAGCTCCTGTACTCATTGCGTTATTGCGATCGCTAGTTTCGGTTATTACCGCTTCTGCGCGCACCTTTATCGCGATCCCCGGCCTTCCAAGGCCAAGCTGGTGGCGTTCCGGCCTGTGAGCATCTCTTTAAGATATCGCTAAAAGTGCTCGGCAGCCCTGTGTTGCGCAAGATGTAACACCGATCTCGCGAAGAACCGTTAAAGGCGCTCTTTCTCGAGAGCCCAACGGCACTTGCATCATGCCACCTTTTTTATACATACTTAGACGCGGCCACTACTGTCGTAATAAAATCAAAGCGTAGCCAAGAAATAAGAAAAAAGACGCACGCCACCGAAACGGAGTGAACGAGATTCTGAAAGGAGTTATTCCCGCCCATGCAATTCTTCATCAGAAATAAAGTATCACCGCACAAAAGATTTTAAAGCAAGACAAAGAACTCAACTCATTACAAAGAGGAATGTTCCCGTAGTACATGCCAGGAAGAGTGCACCTGGTTCTCTGCTTTGTTGCTTTATCCCAGGTAGTCCGCGGTTACAAACTCGGCCCGGTGAAGCACTCTGTGCACTTTCACTTTTGCATCCGTGTTACAGACAACGTGGTACCGTTTCGACATCAGCTGGAGAGCAGACCAGGTGTGACGTATCTTGTTATTTCCAAGGATGACGCCATTTAAGAGCGAAAAAAGAGAATAGACTGTGTCCGAACATTAGCTTTGCTAAACACGAGGGCGCAGGAGTTTCGGAATGCTAAGCTGCAATTACACGGCGAGGGGCATGAAGCCCAGATCAGCCGGCAGGAAAGAAAAAAAAATGCCTTGAAACTTGGGCGAGGCTGGCGAACCGACTTTTGCCAAGCACGAAGCACCAGACTTCATTGTATAATCAGCGGAGCCAAGATCTCGCAAGGCGCGCTGCACGTTGTCGCGTTTTCCGTACGCCGGCGAAACGAGGTCGACAAACAAAAAGCCACGCCGTGAAGGCCAGTCACCATCCCGTGTATGTGCGCGCGCTAACTACTCGCGCAATCGTGACCGGCGCCAAAGGCGACGACGACCACGGAGCTGTTCAGATCGAATACTGATCGAGGGCCTGCACGGTTCTGATCGGGTGACCGCTCTTTTCCGTACCATAGCACGCACGACTGAAAACTCGCGAGAGAGTATACGGCAATTTGTTGGGCTTCACGCACGGCGCACAACACGCGGTCTGGAAGCAGGAGCGCAGTGAGGTACGTCACGCGCCGAGCGGTAGCACAGCTCGATCCATATTTTTCCCCTATAATCGCCGCAACTATCCGTGAGCGGCTTGCGATACGCCCCATCCACTTTTATATTACTGAGCACACGAGCAAGCGTGCAACGCTGTGTTGTACCGGCGCCTGTCCCCACGAAGTCACGGCGCGGTTTTAATGAAAAAAGAAATCCCATCGCCAGTTTATCGCCAGGTAAAACTGCAGGTAAAAGAGCTTCATTGCCACAGTCATAATTCTAACGATGCTTTTTTATTCCCCGTTGCAAGACTAACGGTTGCCGGCAGAGCGCGTGGACACCTCGCGTTTTATTGCGTGAGTACAAAGGACGCTCCACTCGAGCGCGCGTTTCTCGCCGCTAAGTGGAAATCTCTTGTCCGTCTTGCGAAGCATCCTTCTTCCCCATACGTCTTCTATTCTCATTAATTTACATGCATCGCAGCGACTACGCGTGAGCCAACGAAAGCCGGACGACGCTGTTATTCCGGAGCATTAAACCCGACCCAGTTTCCTCCGCGTTAGACAGCGCACACCAAGAGAAAGAAGAGGGACTGGGAAGGAGGGAGGGATAGTAGCCGCAATTGCAGAACGGCGGTACAGTATACAGCAGCAGCGGCAGCAAGACACAGCGTGACATGTCCTAGCGCACGCTTCTGAATCGCACTCGACCAAGCCCCAGACGACACGACCGCTGCTTTCTTGTCGCTCATTGTATTGTCCCTGTTCCTCCTGGCGCTGCAGGACGACGAGGCCCGGCGTGCATTGCCAGCCACTCTCCCTGCGCATGTTCCGCGGGCCACGCATCCCTTGCCTGCACAGAGCGGCCGCGTGAACGAGACAAGAAGATCGCGCGAGATATAGCGGGACGACACGAGGCGAGACTGAAAGATGAAGAGCGCCGCCGGAGGCGGAAAAGGCAGAGTCGTTCGAGTGCGCCTGACAATTTGTCTCGGGAGTCTGGAGCGTCGCGCGCCCGGATGATTTGGGAAAGGGGGGGGGGGGGGGGGGGGGGGGGGCAGACGTATGCAAGCTGGCCCTGTTTTTCAGCAAACACCGTTTGTCTTTCCTGCTGCTCCGGCAGCCGGTAGCTTCCGCTTTCTGCTGGAGTGCTCTTTTTCAAGTGCATTTTTTATTCTTCTTGTCTAGCTATTTCTCTGTATCTCTCTCTCTCTCTCTCTCTCTCTCTCTCTCTCTCTGTGAAAACTTCACTCGCCACGCGTAGGCGAACACAACAAAGCAACATAACAGCGATGGCAGTGCCCCAGGTGAGGCGTGGGTGAACTGGTTTGGAGGCTTTTGCCCTGCTCTCTGCCTCTCGGTGTGCTAGCGTGGGTTGACGACAGGGGACGCTGCAGAGCATCGCCGAAACGAGATAACCGGCGACGCAGTGCACGCGGCGACTAATGTGGGCGCTGGGGGATGCGGAGGAGGAGGATGCGAGCTGTGCGGTCGTTGGTCTCGCTTTCTTTCTTTTTCGAGGCGGAACAGAAAAAGGAGAGACAGGCTGCACGAGCGTGACGCTTTTCCGCCCCCCTCCGAAGTAAGTTTCTCGTTTCCACCGCGGGAGACAACTTGATGCGTTGAAACGGCAAGCAGGTTTTTCAGCGTGAGCAAGCGCTCGTTTCAATACGTCTCCTAGCGATTGCCATCGGGTGTCGAATTGCGCACGATCGCAGAGTTGGCGCGCACAGGTCCCAGTTAAAGGACAGAAATAAGTAAAAAAATAAGAAAAAAATAGACACACAGGACTGCTTAGGTGTGGGAGTTCGAAAGCATTACTGCCCCAGGGTGCACTGACAACCACCCACCCACACACACGCGCGCGTATCACACAATCCGGAATGCCGTACGACGAACGGTTGCATCACAATTTTGATACGAAAATTGCTTTTTGTGCAAAGGAAATGGCGTAACCGTCTCCCATCTCGGTGCACATCACAACCGCGTCGTAAGGGAAGGGGTATAGTCTGGTATGGCGTACAATTGAAGGCGCATATGTGGTCGTTCCGATTCCCTTTCGCAAGCTAGCCCCCACTTGACTAGCACGTGTAAGCGATATGCAACGAGAAACTGTATGACACCACCCGGAACGCTGTACGCAAACGGTTGCGTCACAATTTTTGAGACGAACGTTTCTAGGAAAACTAACGCCACATTGAGGTCGGCCAGTGGGAAGTATATGCATATAGACGAACGACATGCCTGAAGTGGCGGTGCTCGATTTGCTCTGTGCGTCATACGGTCGCTTGACGACGTCACCCTATTTCTGTTGTCATCTGTCAGTACACACGCACACGCCGCCAGCTTTACTCGTAATGGTACTGCTCTGCTTTCGCATTAAAATCTGGTTTATACCTACACATACAAGTAAAATAAAGGGGCGTTCAAAGATGATTCTCCATGTGTGAGGCAGGAGAATGGAGAGCAGTATCGCTATCACTTCCGCATTCCCGGCGATGGCGAAACTCTGCTCCCACGACGCTAAGCGTTGACGGCGACACAAAACTGACGCTACGGAAAAAAAAAAGAAAGAGCTGGGGTGCATGGTCTCAGTTCTGTGTCGTTTCCAATACTTGGTGCTGTAGGAGTAGATATGAATGACCAACTAGTCTGTATCAAGACGAAAGATTTGGGCGTTTTTTTGCATATATGTTATTTTCCTCTAGACGCAAAATCCTATGAAAGCCTCTTCAATGCTGACAAAGAAGTAAAAATAAATCAGGATGTTCCGCTAAAATTGTTCATTCATTATGCGCGTACCTGTCTTGCAAGTTGCGTATAGGGGTGAAGAAATAGAAGTCTAAGCCACAGCATTATATATATATATATATATATATATATATATATATATATATATATATATATATATATATATATATATATATATATATATATATACATACACACACACATTTGTGTAGCGAGCTTACTTTAGCGACTGCAATACTCATTTTCACATGAAAACTACACAGAATGCGGTGAAGACGAAGCTGTCAAGTACTCGATCTCGTTAACTCCTCGGAATTACTAACCGGGAAAAACTTTAATGGAAATGTTTGAAAGAATAGCTTATTAACTGGAATAGATAATGCCTTAAACATGAAAACTACTGAACAGAGCAGCACACGCTCGGTCATAATAAATAAGTAAATAAATAAATAAACAGTGTTCCCGGCTTCGGTCTTACCATTAACATGTTTCAAAGCAGCCAAGTTTAATTAGCGGATAAACACGTTAAAGCACAGGCGCAGCCACCCATGATAGCCCGTTTCGTTGAAGAAGTCCGGGGCTAACTGCCGGCCTAACTGCCAGCCTAACTCCCAGCCTAACTCCCGGCCTAACTCCCGGCCTATCTCCCAGCCTATCTCCCGGCCTAACTCCCGGCCTAACTCCCGGCCTATCTCCCAGCCTATCTCCCAGCCTAACTCCCAGCCTAACTCCCGGCCTATCTTCCAGCCTAACTTCCGGCTAACTTCCGGCCTAACTTAGAGGAACAACTCCGTAATACAATCAAGAACTGAGCTTGGCCCCCTGAGCCTTCAGCTTGTTCTGTGTGCGTAGATCGCGCTTAATGCTCGTGGCGAAAGTTTTCTGGAGCGAGACCTCGTGGCAAAAACAGCTGCGCAGACCACGCGATACTTTTTTGCGGCTCCCTAAAAATGGAAATGAAGGAACCACTCAGCTCCAACCCCGGAATAAACACCGGCGTACAGCGCGATGCCAGCCCGCGTTAAATAACCTCACGTGAACGAAATTACTCCGGAGCCGTCCACTACGGCCACCTCTTTCTCTCTACCTTCTTTCTGTCTCTACTTCATCCCTTCCCTTACGACGCGTTGAGGTGTCCACCCACAATTGAGACAGTTGCTGCGCCCTTTACGTTACTCAGAACAATTTTATTTTCTTACTATCAGGCGGAGTATGACAAGGCCCCTTCACTTAAGTTTACTCACAAGGTCTCTTAGACGGGCGCATGTGTGTGACTTCCAGACACCGGGAGGTCGACGTACTTTCACCATGCCTCGTTCTCCCTATTATTTAGTCTATGGTGCAAAGGCAGAAGGGGTAAATGCCCCATAATACGCGCCTTATTCAGCCGCTGTCACGGAATAACGCAGCATCGAGTCGTCGCCTGGCGGCAAGGTGTGGAACTATTCCTTTCAAACCTTCCAACAAATTCTCGCGCCTTCTCACTCACCGGGAATCAAGTGCATTGCGCCTGTATTTATCTAGCAGCATTATACCTGACGCTCGCCCCTGGTGTTAACAATGAGCACATTGTGCGCATTTCCACTTGTGCCAAATCTGAAGCGCCGCCCCTCCCTTCTACTGAGTACGCCATGTGATACAGACTCGACGTTTAAGATGGTGAAATCTACCGTGAAATCTACCGCGAGATCAACCGTGTTCCCGCCCCCAGGCGGGAACTCGGTGGATCCCCCCCCCCCCGAGAAAAAAAAAGAACATATAAGCACACCGCGTTCTACGTCATTATCTCACATGGAAGTACAAAGTTCCCAGCGCGAGACGTGCCGACGGCGAACGGTTACGAAACTCGGCAAATGAACCGCCGATTCACATTCCGCAAAGATACACGTGCCTCCTGTGAGCAGAGAAATCAAACGATACCGAACTAAAGGGGTCGACGTCATGAGGAGTACTCGGCGATATCCTTCGCTTCAGCGACTCGAAAGAGTTTCGATGGACACGGATATCGATCGACCGACGGGATACATGCATAGAACGCGTTTCTGCCTACCTCTGTGCTCTTCGGCGAAATTCATTTCCTCCGCACTGCCAGAAGACAATTGCTGGATTCATCCGCTCACCGATCCGGCAGGAGAGCTGTTCTTCTCGACTGCCTACGCATACTCCTCGCGGGAAGGAATTCATGTTTGCGCAAGGTGGCGGATCATAAAACCATAAGTTGGGCGACGTACTCCGAAGAAAACCAGTTCCCGCGATGTAGAACCTCCACTGCCCCATGCCTGATCGATTCAGGGAGGCGCATTACATGAAGTCGGTCGCGATGGGACGACGAATGCAGGTACACACAATACCATCGATCCCCGATGATGGGAGAGTTGACTAGGCCGCGCAGAGATAAAAAAAAAAAACTACGTTTTCGGGAGTACGGAAAGAAATGAAATCAGAGAAAAGGGCATTCAAGCGCTGCCGGTGCAGAGCCGGGGTTTGTAGCTTTGATAAACCCGAACAAGAGGGACCCACGATATGTTCACTGATTGCCAAAAAACACCGCTTCGTACTTGTGGTGCTTCATTTTTTTGTTGTTGTTCTTGTAAAGCAAATAAATGGAGATATAAACAGACAGCGTTGAATGAAAAAGGAACGCTTTGCTCAAGGAAATCTGTTCGGAAAGTCTTACTTCTGTGTGTTCGACGAAGAAAGACGATCGGAAGAAAACCAAGCTGTGTACTCGCTTTGAACCGCGATTGCTGAAGAAATGAAACCTCAGTGGCGCACTACGAATTTATTGAGTACGTGCCCGTGCAATCCTAGCCATAGAGAACTGCTACTACATATGTTTTCTTTCCTTAAGTAGAAAGAAGACAAGGGTATCAAAACAAGGTTAGGTGAATGAGAAAATCTGAACTTAATACAAAAACGAAAAAATACAGTCCTGACGGTAGTGATGTCATTGAGTAGAAAAAAACCAGGCTCAGCCTTCGCAAACTGCACGCTAAAGTCAAGATTAGTGTATGCTAAGGCAACGTTATTTTAATGCTAACACAAACTAAGGCAGCGAGTGCTGCCTCAGAAAAAAGCAAACACACCAGGAAGCTTAAACAAGTATACTGCGTCATTACGTGACATTCGAAACGCGGTCGCGCAATGCCTGATAATCAAGATCTAACTTTTAGCGCAATAAGGCTAGATAACATAAGACCAGGCTGCACGCCTCTCTTTCAGGGAAAAAGCAAAGCTCGGGAATAATTTAGCAGCGAGCACGAACACCAGTGTCTTCCCGAAATGCCAGTGTGAAGATAAAAAGAACGAAAGTGCTTTAGAGAGCCGCCGCGATCGATCTACATCGGCGGAACTTAAAAACCAATGTGAGTGCTGTTATTGCGAAAAAAGAAAGCATCCCGGAAGTGGGCGGCCGCGACGCCGCAGCGGATCGTTTTTTGAAAGACGGAGTCGCGCCCTGGTTAAAGCGTGTGCAATTATAAGCACTAGGAAGCAAAAGATAAAAGGATACGAATATCTGGTCATCCATGTAGCGCTTGCGCAGGTTTTCGACGATGGCGTCCTCGGAGATCTTGGTGAGGAGCACCATGTCGTCCACACCGCTGGTGCGGTACTGGTGGCTCTGCCAGTGGTACACCTGCTCCCCGGGCGCGTGAGAAAAAAAAAGAACAAAACATGCGAAAGCGTTAGCACTGCACTCGTGACCTTCAAGAACAAACAACAACAAGAACGAGAAAAAGTGAACGGTTTGGAAAATAACTAGATGTGATGTAGTTAGTTGAGTTGAGTTAGGTGTTGAATGCTACAGGTGGGGTTAGCCTTGCTTTCTCTGCCGGCAATTGCTCCACCGCAGCGTCCCTTCGATATTAACAATGCCGCATCTACCCTGCTAAGCGCACAGTCTCTTATAATAGCACACATTCTCTCCCGCAGTCACCATCTATGCACACAATCAATCCACACAGTTCACATCACAGTCCACTCCAGAAGTCACCATCTATGCACATATTCAGTCACCGTAGAACGTAGGCCATTGTAGTGCCACACTCCATACACACATTCACTCACAGCATAAAATAGTCCACTCCGGATGACACCATCTACGCACACAGTCAATCACAGTAGGCCATAGTAGTCAGTTCACGGCCGACTTAACTATCGGCTGAAGAGAGAGGTCAGAAAAATAAATAATGAGACGCAACATGCCATGAATTAGGCACTGTGATATATATCACGGGCGATAATTAAAACAAAATGCAGACCCTGGCTTGATGATCGCTTGTCGACACGCCTCCTGCTATAATTCGAACAAACAGCCCAGGCCGGCTCGGCTAATTCCGCGCGTCGATGCAGCAGGAGGGTGCACGACCGGCTTACACGATTTCGCACGACAGACAATAAGATTTGCACAGCAGCGTGACTGGTGACATAAAGCGATGTTCACCTAAAAATCACAGAAAAAATCGTGGCTTAGCCGGCGATTTATGTCTGGCATCAACGCAAGCAAAACGTGGATTGCTCGAAACGAGCAGCTTCGTTGACAACCGCGCGCAATCTCGTGCTCAGATGAAACACCGGGATCGCAAACCCTGCTTCAATCAGTCAGCCAACAAGTTTGGTTTATGGTTTGGTTTATGAGGGTTTAACGTCCCAAAGCGACTCAGGCTATGAGGGACGTCGTAGTGAAGGCCTCCGGAAATGTCGCCCACCTGGGGTTCTTAACGTGCACTGACATCGCACAGTACACGGGCCTCTAGAATTTCGCCTCCATCGAAATTCGACCGCCGCGGCCGGGATCGAACCCGCGTCTTTCGGGCCAGCAGCCGAGCGCCATAACCACTCAGCCACCGCGGCGGCCAGTCAGCCAACAAGTATACGCGTATGATAGAAACCATTACTGCACAGTACACTCCAAACACAAATACGCCTATATAGGAATAGAAAGGGAGTAAGTTGTCCTCTAGCGCGCACACTTTTATAAAAAGGTGTTAGCTAGAGGTCAGCAAACTCCCTTTTTACTCCTTTCCTTCTTAGACTGTATGTACGTTTTTTTTTTTTAATCTTGGTGTTTAGTTTCCGGCTTTCTGATGCCGCGGCGGCACCGTCATATATACGCCCGGGCGCCAGGATCCCGACAAATCCCGCAGCTCGTGGCGCGTGGCGCAATGCCATTCACTTCCGCGCTACAGAAAGCACGTGACTGGGATGCAGCCTACGCCGACGCAGTGTAGCGTGTAAAAATGCCCACACGGAGGCCACAGACGCGCCGACTGGGTGATACGCAGACACATGCGCGCTGATCGCGCACGGTAAAATCTTTCTAAACATAAAGGCGAGCTAAACGTGGCTATGGCGTTCCGCTCCTGAGCGCGATGTCGCGGGATCGAATGCCGGTCGCGGAAGCTGCATTTCAACGTGGGGCGAAAAGCAAAAACTCCTGCGTGATGCGCGACGCTCACGGACCTTAAAGATCCCCCCTTTGGTCGAAATTAATCTGGAGCCCTCCGCTACGGCGTCTATGATAGCTGCGCTGCTTAGGGCATTAAACATTGTTACGACTGGAACTACAGTTGAACCTTGTTATAACCATGCCGAAAAGGCCCGGCGAGTACTTCGTTATAGCCGTAGCTTCGTTGTAGCCCGTGTTGACCGAGCTTCCGAGGAGAATCGTCATTGATTCGTTATATCCATTATTTCGTTATAAACCGTTTCGTTGTAACGAGGTTCGACTTCAGTTGCTTGTGCATAATTTTCGTTGCGCGCTAATGAAAATCCGCACTTAAACAGACAGGTCCAGCATAAGGAGACTACGCCAACTTGCAGCTTTTTATTATTCGTATGGCTATGCTGTTTTTATATTGTACAGAATGCTTGGTCTCTCCAACTCATGGTGCTGCATTGTGCATCGAGCCCTTTCGCGGCCTCGCTACTCTTTTTTTTTTAATCATTTCACCTCTGGTCTCTGACACCTATTGGCGTTGCTCTGATGCACTCCACTGCCGTGGCTTTTACCCGATCAGTCCTTTCAGATAAATGAGCAATTATTGACGTTTCATGAAATATTCGATGGCATTTTCATAGCGCACAGTATGACACCAGATTGCCGGGGCGGGTTATCTGTTTGCAGTTATTGCAGTTCTCTCTGAAGCTAGCGCTGACGCAAGTGCCTCACTGTCCTATGCCCTACTTCCGGCATGACAATGGAATCTTGTACCTGTTCCTGTGCTTAGTTTCACATTTGTCGTGTCTTCTTTTTTTGTCTGCCTGCTTCGCTTACTCGTTCGAATAGTCCGATCAGTTTTTCTGAATTGTATCTGGTCTACGGGCTGGTCAAGTTAAGTGCCGCGTACGCAAGCTTGCTTCAGGGTCATTCCACGCCAAACGTCCCAGACGTTGCGCTTGACCATCTCCAATTTGTTCAAAAAAAATTCGTGGAAACTTATCCTAATGTGCGTAATCAAAGCCTGAGATATTTTTGTCGAGAAAACTTTATCCGTGACGTGAGGGCAGTTTGAACACTTAGAAAAGGCGAGACACCAGGCAATGCTCAATAATGAATAAAAAATTCAAACTTTTAGAAAACCCTTGACCAGTTTTTCATGTACATTTGCACAGATCACGTATTTCGATATAATTTGGAGCATGCAGCTTTATATCGCATAAATATAAAAAAAATCGAAGAAAAGTATGAAAATGCACCATTTTTGCCGTTTTTTTATTTAAATATCAACGTGCTCTCGAAAAATCGGAAATAGCTGTTTTCCTTTTCTAGATGTCTAGTACCTAAACCAAACGTTACAGGTGATAAAACTGCGTACATCAATGTAAATAAAAAATTCTAAAGTTGCAAAAATTGCGTTTTGAGCCATAAACACTCGTTAATTTCTCCATGAGGTGAACCAAGTAAAAATACAAGCAATAACGTGTTACGGAGAACAAATTATTGCGTTTCATTTCTGAAATTTTTATCGAGGTAGTTTTTTGTTTCAAGCGGGAACAGAATTTTTGAAGTTGAGCTCTCGTCGCGCAAGTTCCGTCGTCTCTTAACGCCTCTTCGCCGCAGAACATGGCACCTGCTGGAATGGACCAACACTTATGACTAATAGCGCGTCATGCAGAACAATTTATTGCCTTTCATTTTTGAAATTTTTATAGAGGCAATTTTCGTCTCAAGCGAGAAAAGAATTTTTGAATTTGAGCTCTCGCGCCGCAAGGTCGTCGTCTCTTAACGCCTCTTTACCGCAGAACATGGTACCTGGAATGGAACTACACTTATGATCAATAGCGTGTTACGTAGAACAGTTTACTGCCTTTCATTTTTGAAATTTTTATAGAGGCAATTTTTGTTTCAAGCGAGAAAAGGATTTCTGAATTTGAGCTCTCGCGCCGCAAGTTGCATCGTCTGTTAACCCCTCTTCGCCGCAGAACACGGCACCTGGCGTGGCACAACTCTTATGACCGGATTACCATTTCAGTTTGCCGTCGCTGGCTGTTGTGCATTTTTAGGGCAGGAGCTTAATAAGATATCGAGTGACATTCGGCGGGTGGTATACAATAAACAAGATCTTTTTCGATTTCGAAGTTCAAACAGACCCGCTTTGGTGCGGGCAGCCAAGAGCAGAAAAACGAAGGCATTCAGCGTACTGTCTCGCATGGACCACGAGAAGGGATGACCAGCCGGCATTGTAGGCGTATCACAAGTGCTTAACATATATCCAAATAAGATCACAGAGAGCGCGCGCCTCCGAGCGCACGTGAAGGTGCGAAGTGCACACCGCTGCGGCGAGTAACGCGAGATGCGCTGCGGTGAACGCGACCCGCTCGCCCGTAGGGGTGCGTCGCTCGCATGAAGGTGCTTCACCAGCATATTGGCTCGTCTACAGTTGTCGCTGGAGTATTAAGTGCAGAAATGCACTGATTAAATCAAATACACCCAAGAGATCACATCGGAAACAACCGGGCATGAGCCTCTGATGGCCACAAGGGTGAGGTACCACGTGGTGCTGCTGCGTCGCGGATTGTTTCAACACCGGATCGTTCTGGTCATTTCCAGATCGGCGTCTCACAAGCTCTTATGCTGGTATACTTGCGTCTGTCATGGCGCTGACAAGAATGACTGACTGCGAGAGCACCACACCGAACTAGCCACTTGGGCATGTGCCGCCCCGCAGCGTTAAGAAAATCTTTTCCCACGAATACCTGTTAGATACTCAACGTTCCCATGCTTGCCGACGGCGCAAATCCTTACTTAAGAACAAGAAGTCTACATTTCGTCTGGCCACAGTGTAGGCAGTGTCGTGCTCTGCGGTGAAGAGGCGTTAGGAGACGATGCAACTTGCGGGGAGAGCTCAACTTCAAAAATTGTTTTCTCGCTTTAAACAAAATTACCTAACAAAAATTTCAGAAATGAAAGGCAATAAACTGTTCTACGTACCTCGCTATTGCTTGTGTTTTTACTTAGACCACCTCAGGGTCAAATCACCGAGTGTTTATAGCTCAATGCGCACTTTTTGCACTTTAGTATTTTTTTTTTCACTTCGATATACGCAGTTTCATCGCCTGTAACATTTTTTATAGGTACTAGACACGTAAAAAAAGAAAACGCCTATTTCCGAATTTCCGAGAGCAAGTCGATATTTAAAACAAGAAACGGCAAAAATGGTACATATTCATACTATTTTTTGATTTTCTCAAAATGTTTATGCGCTATAAATCTGCATTCCCAAAATTATATGAAAGACATCTATGCAAATTCCAATGAAAAAAGTGGTGAAGTGTTTTCTAAAAATTGGATTTTTTTATTAATTATTGGGCAGTGCCTGGTTTCTCGCCTTTTCTAAATGTTCAAACTACCCTGACCTCACAAAGAAATTTTTTTCAGCAAAAATATTTCGTGGGAATGTGGGGCCAAAGCAAACACTCTACAGACGGAAAACATGTCTTTTGATCGGTGGGAGGCGCTGCTGACCAGCGATAACCTGGAGGACCAACGGGCTCTCATACAACAGGTCCGCAGGGCAGCTCAAGCCAGTGGAGCCCTGGAATGAGGGCCCCGCCCATAAGCTCGAACAACCCTCCTTCAGTTTAATAAAGTTTTCCTCCTCCTCCATCAGGCTTTGATTACGCACATTAGGATAATTTTCCATGATTTTTTTTAACAAATTGGAGATGGTCGAGCGCAACGTCTGGGACGTTAGGCGTGGAATGACCGTTAAGAGTGTCGATAAATCATGCGAGCACACCGCTATACACATAGCCTTGACGTGGAAGGGCGTAGATGTAAAAAAATGTGGATGCTCGAAGGTAATGCTGGCCTCAATTGCTTAAAAAAAAACGTTAGAAATTACCATAGGAGAAAGATGCGCGTTCGATCCCCATTCCATGCATTCACAGGATTTCACACGGTCTTAAGCAGGTGGCAAGCAAATACTGTGTGCCTCTGGCGTTCGCAGTACCAAGGAAAAAAAAATTCATCCGGCTTTCCAAAAAAGTAAACGAAGAAGGCGGCAAAAAAAAAAACACTAATACTAAACGGTGCACCGGAAGACGTAAGTCGATTGCGCCAAGGAAATACTGTACAGGATTTCACTGTCACGCGGGAAGTGCAATATAGGGAACTCAGGCAGATGCGTCAACACGAGCCTCGGAGAGCACTGCAATAACTGCAGATAAAAAAACCCGCCCCAGCAATCTGCAGTGAATGAGCAACAGAAATCATTGCTCGTTTGTATGAAAGGACTGAGCAGTAGATAAAAGCAGAATTTGCAATAAAAGCCAGGGCAGAGGAATGCATCAGTGGAGCTTCACAAAGGCCCACAGAGAGCGGAGTTTAAATGGCAAAAAACGGGTAGCGACGCCGCGGAAGGGGTCGGAACGATGTAGTATCACAGTTGGAGCGAATAAGCATTCTGTACGCTATAAGAACAGCATTACCATACGAACAATAAACAGTTTCAAGTTCGCGTGGTTTCCTTTTGTTGGCCCTTTCTGTTTCAAGTATCGAGTTTCATTTCAGCGTAGCAAAAATTGAAGACATTCAACTCCACTTAACATGTCATGCTCCGTCCTCTATAAAGGGCTCTTCAATCTTTACCCGGTTCTTTGGGGTCTCTTGGAAAATCTATCCAAGACGCCGCAAGACGAAGTCGAAAGATAAATAGTAAAAGAGCGATCCCTTCTGCTATGTCATTCTGGAAAATGAGTGGCAGGTTTGAAGAGCCCACAGAAAGGGTGTCTATACACTTGTCTGCTGCGAGTATGCAAGCGTACGCCATCTAAAGCTTCCTCTTGAGCAGTCAGTCGTATGCACTTTACAGCAGAGTATATGGGATCAGATTAAATCAGAACGAATTTCGCCGTTAATCAGACCCTTAACTAGGCATCTTGCAATGCTTTCATAGAAGTGTGGCAAACGTGCGCTCAAAGTACAGTTTTTTGAGAAGGTAGATCAATGTTTGCAGGCGCGGCCAGAATAGCACGGACCGCGCTTTGACTTGCCTTGACTTGACTACGAAAAATTCAGCAATGGCTCATATGAAAGTATGCGCCGGTCGAGCACTTACGCATAAACGCAGGGCAGACATTATTTCCTCTATAGAAATGCATTCTATAGAAAAGGCAACCACTATACTATCTACATCGCCAATTTGCTGCCAGCAGGGCGGAGACCGAACTCCGAAATTGTGTGTGGAGGAGGTGCTCCTCGTTGCATCCAAGCCGAGGTTCATAATTCGCCGACTTCAGTGAACGCAACTGCAAGCGCGAGCACTTTTAAGAACGCCGCACTCCATATATCCCTCCACATTCCTCCGCGTTTTAATTTCTCACGCGGCGTTGCGATGGCGCGGAGCGAGACTTCCAGTAATTTGTTTCCCCTTCGGTTAAAGAGTTATTAAAAGCTTTCAAACGTCGTGCTACTAAGGCAGACATAAAAGAGTACCATCGCGAAACAAAATAAAGAGGACAACCAAACGCGACCGGGCGTCGCGCGCCTCTTCCAATTAATATATAACGCCGGCCCGCAGACTCCCCAAGTTCTCAGCCAAGTAAGCAGCACAGCGTAAGGGGGCAGCAAAGAGCAGCAAGCGAGAGCAGGCTGCGGCAGCTACCCATTCGCTGTTCCCCTTCTATTGCGTGCGCACGCTGGCGATTCATCGATCGCCAAAAAGCTGGCACGAAGCACGTCGTCCGCCCCAAGAAAAGGTTTCAATACCCCCCCCCCCTCCCCCCCTTGTCCCAGGTCGATAGAGGGACGCGCACTGCAGCGCGCAATGCTCGAGAAAGCAATAAGGCAGATACAAGAATACGCTGCCGCGCCTCGGCATTTCCTATCCAAACAAGCGTGCTGCAATATATAGTGTGCATGCGCGTGCTTACCCTTATTGACGCTGAAAGTAATAATTACTCTGCGAAGAGCACTCATTTCTCGGGAACCTGCGGGCGCGGTGCTGTATAGAATGCGGACTCGCAGTTCCTTTGTCTCCACACGTGCCAAACAACACAAAACGGGGTCGCGAGCAGCGCGACTGAATGAGACGTCTCGGAATATGCCGCCCCCTTCTGTCCATATACGCAAGCTCTGGCATGGGAACTGAGAGTTAATCTCTGTTGACGACGGCAGGCCGTTCCTGCAGGCATGCCGACGCTGATTCGCTCTTTTTCCGTGTGTTCCCGGCAGGACACCGTGAGTATTGTACTGCCCACGGCAGCCTTCGCGCGCCAGAAACAAGCTCGGACGCCTTCCACTGCCGCCGATGGCAAGCCCCAGCTAACAATTACGTGCAATTTGCAAACGTTGATTCGCGTCAGCAGGAAATTCCTCGAATGTATGCGTATGCGCCCCAAGTGAAAGAGAGGCGCGCGCTGCCAACGACAGCAACCAAATTCAGCCATTCGGCAGTTTGCGAACGTAGGAAGAGCGACGTATGGACTGCAAAGACTATATACGACGTCAAGTTTCTTGTGAAGCCGAGATGGCAGAGGTGGAGGAAAAAAAAAGGAACAAGATATAAATTGCGCTCTGTAACAAACGCACCTCGCGGAAAGGCGCCATTGCACCACTAGGGGGAGGGGGGGGGGGGTATGAAAGGATGTCAGAACGCTCCTGTCGACGCTTTCGCTTACGCAGCAACGTGTACAGGGGTGTACACACGAGTATGCGTATACTAAACAAACTTTGGATAATGAACGCCGTCGGGTTGCACAATAGGCGGTCGTCGCAAACTTGCTCTGTCGTCATTATGCGGAGGCTACACGGGTGAATCAGCGTTATAGAAGGCAGACCAATGTCTACGCGCGCAGTTTATGACGTCGCTGGCCTTGGTTACGCTATGCCTTAACTTTCACTTGTTAAGTTACACGTGACTGTGCCGTCGGCAGCGTGCGCAATTCATTTATGACGTGTGTCGCGTTTTGCCCTGTAAGCGGCGTGATAAGCTAAGCCCGCCTGCACCTGAACACACGATGGCGTGTCCGACAGAATTTCATGCTCTAAAGCCGTCACTTTTAGCCAGAACTGCGGGAATTTTCATAGACACGGCGTAAAGAACATGAAAAGAAGAGAAGGAGCTATCATAGATAAACCACTGTTCCGCTACAAGCCTCCCACCTTGGCAGTATTACGACACTGTAGTGCAGTAACAATGTATGTATAGTCGCGAGTAAAAGAAGATTAGCACCAGTGAAGTGCCACAGGAACGGCAGATATCAACGCTCGGCACTGCGGTTACGAACACGCCGATAACAAAAGTGCCAGGTGTGTTCGCAAACCAATGGGCCGCGCCAGCCGCGCGGTGTGATTTTTGCCCCTCAGGTGACGTCATTGTGCTAACCTTTTTAACTCGCGACTGTACTACCTACCACAGTTCTTTCGCTAGCGGGGTCCTGCGCGGCAACAGCAGAATTTCAGAGACAGCCTGCATGCTTTAAAGCTACACTGATCTTTCCGTTAAGGCGAAGCATCGCTCGCAACTGCTTTTCCAGGTCCGCAATGCATCCAAGGATAGGACATCTTAACAGCGTCTCATAAACGCCGCCAAACGGTACGGCGAAGAAGCAGCTGCAAAGAAAAGCAGGAAAGAAAAAGAGAAACAGACGAACCATGGCAGAATGTAGACAAGAGATAAAGGCGAGGCATACGGACACAGGGAAACAGAGCCTGCAGGCGTCGGAGCGAGAACGACAAGAAGCAGTCAGTATACGAGAATGAGGAATACGGCAGCAGCGGGACCAGCGGTGGGCGGACAATGGAAGAGAAACTACACCAGTGCACGCGGGGAACGGACGGAGAGGGAATTAAAAGCAACGGCGCCCACACACACACGCGTTAATCACGGCTCATTTTTGTTCCGCGTGCCGGTGAGCGCTTATTGCGGGAAGCCGCGCATATCGGCGCGGAAAGACAAATTCTACGCAGTGCCTCGCTGCCCAGACAGAAGGAGATGGAAATAAAGCTGGCCCCGAACGTAAGACAGTTAATGTGAGGAGGAGGAGGAGGAGGAGGAGGAGGAGGAGGAGGAGGAGGAGGAGGAGGAAAAGAAAATGAACGGCGTTTTGGAGCGGCCAGCAGAGAGTATATAAGCCTCGGGGGAGGATATGGCCTCGCGTTTTAATTACATCCGCCGTTCTCGGCGGTCCTTAATCACGCCGCGTGCGCTCGCTCCCTTCGCGTGCACTGTACGTATGCGCTGTTTAAAGTGCGCACGGCTCCTGGAAGAAGACGCTTGCTGCGCATCTTCACCCCGCGATGCGCGCGCCTCCACGGTCAACCTTCGGGTAAAGGGGCTTGCGTGTAACGACGTTCCTCGTTAAAAGGAAAAAAAAAAAAAGACGGGACTCGATCAACCGAGGAGAATAACAGCACGCGCTAAACGAAATTACGCCTATATGGGAGTAAAAAGGGAGTAAACTTGGTAAGCTTTTTATCGTTTTTGTTTAGAATGCGGATTAACCTTACTCCCACTTGCACTCTGAACAGAGAGGAGCAAAAAGGGAGTAAGCTGCCCTCTAGCGCAACAAGTGATGCGGCTAGAGGGCAGCTTACTCCCTTTTTGCTCCTCTCTGTTCGGAGTGCAAGTGGGAGTAAGAACGATGGCAGCGTTCGTTCTTGGTTGCTGCGCGAAGCCCGTTCACTTGATGGGCGCGGGTGTGGGAAGATGGGGTGAAGGGTGGAGAATCTTTAAGGAGAACGTTTCCAGGCAGAGCTTTGCGGGTTCTTTTTTTTTACGAAACGGAAAAAAAAAATAAATTGGACAAACTTATAGTCGGCAAATTCCTTTTAACCGAAAAACGGGGAGGTGGGTTCGTTATTCTCGTCGCGTGCGGGTATATATGCACACAGCCTCCTGTGCGCAAAGAGCTTGGTGAAGTCGAGAAAACGCCGCCGCTTTTTATCGAAGCAAGGCTTACTGAAGCAGACATATGCAGGGAAATAGATATCAAAGAGCGGAAAGGCGGGAGTCGAGTGGCGAGATTAGTTTTTTTTTTTTCGTTGAGCTCCTCGCCCCGTAAGCGCTCGACATCGACAAGTTCGCAAAAGAAAACGCGTGTATGTGTGTGTGACCCGAAGTATTTGGCTGAAACATTTTAAAACATCTCTAAAGACAAATAATGAAAGGAAAATAATAAGTAAATTCATAAATTCAAAAATCCGTAAAATCAACAGACAAGCGCTTTCGTGAAAGAACAAAAATTTAACGTTAATCTATAAATTAAACGCAATCGTCGGGCCCGTACTGTACGAAGCAGAGGCTGATTTCTTGCGCCTTCATAACTAAAACTTCGTATCCTTCGTACGGCCTTAGAGTAAGGGTCTGCAAGTTTTTTTTTTTTTTAGTCGTCTACTGACCAACCGCGCTACAACTGTGCTGACAGACCTGGCCTTCCACACTTGCAAAGTACCGCTCCCTGGGTGTTGCAAATATTAAAGGCGTATTATCGACGCAGGCCTTCGCAGTGGAAACTAGAGAAGCTAAAAAAAACAGTAAAACGTGACATGAAAGGATTTCGCCGCAGAGGCCCATGAGCGACGCGATAGCACTGCTCGGTTGCAATCAGCTTTCCCGATAGGCCGACCGCAATATCGGGCCACTCCAACGCTCTGCACTCACGGTCCCGATGCAGGCTACTGGAGCTTATTCGGAAAGTTTACGACCACGTCAACACGCCCCAACTTCGGCTCTCGCATACAGCTAAGCCATATAGATATAGAGCTACAGTGCCGTCGTCGTATATGCCACTCGGTTTTGGGTCTGACACAGTAAGCCTGCGGCTAGTGTTCCGAAAACTAGAGGTTTGGTATAGTCAGTTCGTCACCACATGATAAATAGCAGGAAGAGCTGCTGTCGCTTCGAGACGATCATTTGATTGCAAACATTGTTAGCATCCACCTGAGCGTAGCGTACTGCTACAAACGAAAACCATGCTGTTAGCTACGGTGATCAATTGATACAATTAATTCCCTAAAAAAAACGATGGTTTGCTTTCCAGATCAGGCCCAGGACGATTGTTTCTTCAAATATTGATGCTTAGAAAGCTATAGTCCTCTTTTGCAGCCAAATGTGAGCGCTTAGATACTTTGCTACAAATACAATTGTTTCTTCGAAGTCCATGTCCCCTTGGGGATTCTCCATCAAATGACGCACTTTTTCTGCAACTTTTTTAAAATTTTTTGCTGCATCGAACCCAATGGCCGCTTTCTTATCACCGCTAAAGTGTCGACTGCGTGTTATCCAACACGCCGGATTGCACACCCTCCCTGTCACGAGTCACGACTGAATAGAGGTCAAGGCGCAAGCAAGCAGCGCAACCTCAATTGCTTTAAAATAACGTCGATATCTGGCGCAAATCTCACCGTAAAAGCAGCAGCAACAGTGCGGAATGAAGCAGGCCAAGAGCGAGGCTGAAGTGCTTTGCAGATCGTGAGTGAGCTTCGCTGCAATTGTCTGCTTCTCTGGTGCCGTGTTACCATAAGGTGTCGAAAACACCCAGTCACGAAAATCGGGACACGATTTTCGCTTTCACCACGTACGAGTTCGCCTTACGGGTTTATATCAGACTGGCTAGTGTAACTTCGGGTGCAGTCCTTTCAGCTTCACTGCTGCAGACGAACAAGATCCAGCCCTGCAGCAGAGGTGGCGTCTTGTAGATAGAATGTAAGTTTAATCAGTGCACACAATACCGTGCCCGTGAAGTTTACTCCCATTTATCATTCTGATTACGTCCAATTATCATACTGATTACGTCCAAGAGCACACACAGACCAGTCTATCTGCCACAATGCATGCGGGTGGCCCTTCTGAGCATACGTAGCGCGGCTGAGTCATAGGCATGTCCCGAAAAAAATAATCAATAATAATTGTTTCTTTGGGGAAAGGAAATGGCGCAGTATCTGTCTCATATATCGTTGGACACCTGAACCGCGCCGTATGGGAAGGGACAAGGGAGGGAGTGAAAGAAGTGAGGACAAATAGGTCCGTAGTGGAGGGCTCCAGAATAATTTCGACCACCTGGGGATCTTTAACGTGCACTGACATCGCACAGCACACGGGCGCCTTAGCGTTTTTCCTCCATAAAAACGCAGCCGCCGCGGTCGGGTTCGAACCCGGGAACTCCGGATCAGTAGTCGAGCGCCCTAACCACTGAGCCACCGCGGCGGGTGACCCGAAAAAAATGCCATACCAGAGTTATTTCTGGCCAGCCCTTGAGCACAGTATGAGCTAACGGTAGTAAGTACTACGCCCGAGGCTATACACTGACTGAAAAATGTTCCATATAAACCCGCGCGAATGAGTTAGGAAACTCGCAACGAGTGAATAGTTACTTCAAAAGTACTACCGGTGAGCCATGCTGGTCCCTTGTCCCATACCGTCCCGAATTCGTGAAGCCACAATACAGCGTGCCGCCCTACGCCCGAACGGACGATAGCGATGTAACGAGACAATAATAATAATAATAATTGGTTTTTGGGGAAAGGAAATGGCGCAGTATCTGTCTCATATATCGTTGGACACCTGAACCGCGCCGTAAGGGAAGGGATAAAGGAGAGAGTGAAAGAAGAAAGGAAGAATAGATGCCGTAGTGGAGGGCTCCGGAATAGTTTCGACCACCTGGGGATCTTTAACGTGCACTGACATCGCACAGCACACGGGCGAGACAACGGCCGATCGGCTGCCAACACAAACAACAGTGGACGCGCATGTATGTTTGGAATCTGAAAGCTGCACTCTAGTGGAGGCACTGCACTAGACAAAGAGAGTCAAAAAGTAAACGAGCTTCAGGAGCAAGAAAAAAAAAGAGAGAGAGAGAGAGAGAGAGAGAGATAGATGAGCAGGTGCGCTTCACGGACAACGAGGAACAGGGCAGCGCCAACAGCGGGCGTGAAATTGCTCGAAACGCGGGCGTCACGCCGAGTTTAGCGGCTGAAATGCCGCGACGCGGTGAGGTTGTTCCGCATCCTCCGTGGTGTCCGCCTTGCAAAGAAGCGAATGCGTCGCCTTGTCCGCGTTGCTAAATTTAGCATCGCGTGCGCAGCTTGAAGTTTGTGAAACGCGAGTTGGGGGTGCAACAACTATCACGCCCAGCATGCAGCAACGAACAAGGTTTAGTAAGAAACGGCTCCGAGGTCACTGCCGAGGAGTCCAATGGTTGCCTTTGGCTTTCGTCCGGACAGGTCGTAATCGACATATGTGGTGATGTTAGGTTTATGCTAGTGCTCAAGGCATTAAAGTATGCTGGAGGATCCTTTGGTCATGTGTGGGCTAGTTCGTTTGAGAATGAGACAGGCGAGGATTTTAAAGATTTTTGATTTTAAAAACTACCTTATCCAAGAGATGTTTTTTTTTTTTATGGTGAAGCTTCATTGGCCTCCATTTCTTTTGGACGATGCACTAAGCAAAGAGGATCGCGACCTGTATCCGCTTCCACTGAAGTCCGGCAAATCCACCCCTGAAATATGAGCGACCTTCCATGAAGGCATGACGACGAAGGAGTTGACAGATTGGAAAACAGATGCATTCAATAATTACATTTAGATCACACTAATTATACCACCGAAGGTACGCCGCTACTTAAGGGCCGTGACCGTGCACTACACACATCTCGGACCGCAAGCCGTTCGGACAGAGGGCCAGCCGTGCGCGACAGGCCGAAACACACGAAGCCCTCGAGCAATCGTGGGAGCCAGTACAGACGAGCGACCGCACAGTCGTGTTCCTGAATTTCTCGCCAGCTCAGTACCTAAAGCACGCGCCTCGACGTGTGTCTCCGTGGGGCCCACAGGTGAGGGCATCGCGTTGCCCGGCGAGCAGGCCTAAGCCTGGAAAAATTCCCAGCGATATGCGTGAATCATTGACTGAGATCACTCCTGAGGCGCTTCGATTTTCGAGTCCCGTGACTGTCCGCATACAGGCCGAGGCTTCCCCTATTGACCGGAAAAAGCATCACGGTCGCATGCGATGTGGCGAGAACAATTTTTCTCTGGATGAAACAATTTCCTTTACTGTACCACGAACGATGCCAAGTACTTACCGGGATATGGCTTATTACTGAAGATTACAAATTAATTCCATAGTTTTCATTTCCCTTCATGTAATAATAATAATAATAATAATAATAATAATAATAATAATAATAATAATAATAATAATAATAATAATAATAATAATAATAATTGGTTTTTAGGGAAAGGAAATGGCGCAGTATCTGTCTCATATATCGTTGGACACCTGAACCGCGCCGTAAGGGAAGGGATAAAGGAGGGAGTGAAAGAAAGGAAGAATGAGATGCCGCAGTGGAGGGCTCCGGTATAATTTCGACCACCTGGGGATCTTTAACGTGCACTGACATCGCACAGCACACGGGCACCTTAGCGTTTTTCCTCCATAAAAACGCAGCCGCCGCGGTCGGGTTCGAACCCGGGAACTCACATACGGCGATTCATATGCAGCACTAGCCTCGCGCTATGGAGGATGGTTGAAGAAATCGCGAGAAGCAGTGTGGCGTGAAGATTTTAACATTTCTGAACAGTACATAAGCACCATATAATCTGCTGTACTTTCGCAAAAGATCCCGTAATCATGCGCTCTCAGCACAAAAGCGGCGGAATAAAGCCACGCGCGGAGTTCAAACTGCAGGACACAGCGACTGTCCAGCAAGAGGCGAGGTCGACGGTCTCGAGAGAGTGTGTGTGTGTGTGTGCGTGCGTGAACGCCAGGCAAACACGCACAAGGATTTCGACTCTCGCTTACCTCAGTGTGTACGGGAAAACTCAGCGAGACCAGAAAGAGGAAATGGGAATAATAAAAAAATAAAACACGGGCCCCAAGCAATGACCGCGAAAAGTAGGTTCGAGAGCGGAGAAGGCCGTATCGCAAAAGCAGCGACAGAACGCATAACGAAGGAAGGAAACCGCCCGCACATCGCTGCATACTGGCTTGGCTGAGCACAGCGCCGCGCTGTGACTCACTTCTGGCGCCAACAAAGGGAGCGAGACATTAGGCCGTCGGCCGAGGAAAAGAGAAAGGGTGAAAAAAATGGGGGGGGGGGGGGGGGATGAGAGTTGGGTTCGTAGAGCACACTGAGGATTCTAAATATTCTAGAAAATACCATAATGCATAACGGGCTGACAGAAAGGACACAGTCAGGGTAGGCGGAGGCGAAGTAGAATAGATGTGAGAGGGGGCTTACATATACCTTTCTTCGCATAACAAGAAGGGTACCTACGCCGCCAGCGCTCTCTGTCCCCGAACTTATGCATCACGGCGGGCGCACTTGAACGGGATTTGCGGTCACTGCGCACAAAGGAGTACCGGCCGCCTCTCGCTCGAGGGGCGGAGACAGAGCGAGACAGAAAGCTGGGCGACTTCGGATTACGACTTGTCACTCTTTACACCGCTCCCCTACTCCCCGAGGAGATGCGGACACAAAGGCCCGCGCGCGCCCGTGGATAACTCGACGTAATGGCCGCTCGCTCCAAAGGCGCACCGCGCGTTACTGAAGTAGGGTGCCTCGATGCGCGCGCCCTCTCCGCTAGGGAGCGCGCATCGAGGCACCCTATACTGAAGCTGCGCGAGAGGCAACCGCGTATAGAGGCGAGCGCGAAAGATACGGGGAAGTGGGACTTGGGGGAGGGGGGGTCCTGTTGGGCGCAGCTGCGGAGGCCAAGCATCGGCTGTGTGTATGTGTGCTTGGCCGCGCATGCAAGCAGAGCCGGGCCGTCGATGCTTGAGCGACGTCGTCCCGAGAAGAAAAAGTAATGCAATAATGTCCAACGAAAAGGGGGATGCCGAGGTCACACTTGAGAGGGCGCGCAGAACGGGGTGCGTTGTATGGGCAGACACGCACGCGCGGCGAGCAGCCCGTGTTACAAGCGTGTATATATATAAATAAACCCTCGTGTTTGTAAAGCTGGACACGCGAGAAGAACAGCGGCGGCAGAAAGAGAGCAAGCAGCTATGCCATCGGCGGCGAAGTGTAGCAAGACGGATCTCTAGCTCTCCATTGCACACGAGGTGGTGCTGACAGGTCCGCGTATGAGAAACGCAAGACGCTGTACTCAACATGCGCTGGCGGGATACGCGATCTTGTTCGCTTTCAGTTGCGTCTTTTGTACGCTTTCTTTTTACTCAAGTGCGGCAGACGCTAGCTGTTAATGAGGGCAGCGAATCTTTTTTCGTGAAACAGAGTCTAATGCTAATGCCCGTACACATCTGTGGCATCGAGTGTTGAGATGAAAACAACGTCTCTTCTTAGGGGGAAAAAAAAAGGCGGTGGGTGGCGGCGGAGAAACGTCTGCCGAAAGCCGTACACTAACACAGCGTGTACGCTGCCAAGCTTGTACTAGAGCAATAGTAAAATTAGTTATGTTTTGCTACAAACGATACGTGTAAGAGAAAACGCGGGGGGAAAAAATCCATCGGCCGTCTCGTTAACTGCCGCTGGCGTACCATTGTTGTTTCGGCTGCGTCGTGGTGGCGTATACACAGACGACGGTGCGACTAACTATAGTAGGATACAATTTAAAAAAACAGCAGTTGTCAACACTGTGCCACGGTCCGCGGCGTCTTCTATTACTCCGCTAGCCAATCACAACAGTAAACGAAATTAGCTTTTTAATGTTTGACTTTATTATACGAGCCAGCTATCAAAATTTTAGAACTTATAATTTTTTTCTTGTAATTTGCTTCTTGTTTAGGTAACTAGAAAAGATTTAACAACGGACTACTTTTTTGTCGTGGAGGAATTCTGTGCAGCGGCCCTGAATGTGGGCGGAGCTTCACTGCAGACTTAAGTTGTATTCGACTATAGGCACCATGAATGAGCATGGGCCAACAACCTGCCTTCGCTGGGTTACAGCATGAGCGAAGAGCTCGTCGGTAGTTGTTATAACGACGTCCCGAAAGACGACACGAAACGCGCTTGGCGCTAGAGCTACAAACTTTATCAGCTAAGAGGTGCTTTCATTGACAAAAGCACCAGCCTAAACGTGCATAAAAACACTGAACATGGTCTAGATACTCCAAACTCCATTTTCTGTAAACATATGGTCGGGGTAAAAATTTATTCAGTGTCATTCGAAGAGGATAAAGTGTATCGCGGTAGATAAGCGGTATTAACCCGCAAGACAAGGGTAGGGAGATGAGATGTTTGTCAGGATATATGTACGAAAGAAGCCGACGACAAATGATATCGAGGAAAACGTAGGGGAGCATCACTTCCCCTCTCTATTTTTTTTTACTCTATATACTATAAACAGTAAGGAATAAAAAGGAGTAAAGAGTAGAGGACAACTTACTCCATTTTTAGTCAGATATAGGCATACCAGTGTTTAGAGTGTAGGGTATTCATACGACGCGCGAGTACAGGTGTTTCGCAAGACACAGCCGCAAGCCTACGCTGCAAAAGCCACGGCGTAGCGCAACCTTTGTTCGCATTTTAATTTCATTTTCTCTTTTCTGATCTCGACTAAACGCACCCCGCACCATACTCTGCCTGCACGGCATTAGCGCTCAAGGCAACCAGGGCACTGAGGAACTCCACGAAGACGTCCTCCCTACCCAACAAGCAGCGCAAGTTGCCTTTGATCCTTACATCGTATATGCGGGGAAACTTTGCTCGATACTCCGTATCCACCTCTGCACAGCCGAGCCAGACGACGGCGGGCACAAACGAGATGACGGCAGACCCACCCAGCGGCCACCCCTCCAACGGGGAGTGAGTGACCCGGGCAGAGCGCACTCGAGACAATCGGCAGCGCGCGGGTCGGAATTGCTAGATACCCGTGCAATCCCGGTGGGACCAGTCATCGAGCTTTCGAGAGGGGACGAGAAGCAGGAAACTTTGTACCTGCCCTGCTTGCATAGCGACCGGCAAAGCCACTTCGGCGCGAGAGGCTTTATCGGATTGGTTCCGGAACCGGGACCTCCTGTTATTATTTTTATTTTCCTTTGTTTTTTTTTGTTTTAACTTGCGGTGAAATCCCGCAACACGCGGGGGGGCGCTGCTTTCGCCTCTACTCCCGGAATTGGAGCTCTCGAAACCAAGCCAAGGCTTCGTTTGTGGCCTATATTATTACAGGCGGTAACCACAAATACCGCAAGGACCACGAAAAATAGGCGGTATAGCGCGAGCGGTATGCGTTGCCCCGTTCGCCTTCGTTTAACAAACAAACGGAATCCTTTTCTGCCTAAACCACTTGCATTTACTACTTTGCATCATTCTCTTTCGCTTTCGTTCGTATATGTGGTAGGCGCTCAGTAAAAAAAAAAAAATAAAGAAATCTGTCACAATGCGCCCAAGCGCTACCACCGAGACCGCTGCTTTTCATTGTTTTCACTTTAACCCAATAACGTCGTTCGAGAATCCGCGTCCACCGCACGACGTCCCCTACGAGCAGGCCGCCTTTTGGGCTAATGCACTTTCGTGCTTTTCTTCATTTCATTTCGTTTGACTTTGGATAACCGACTCCATTTCCTTTGTTTGTTTGTTTGTGTTCCCTTTTCCACTGAGACTTCCGATAGCATCAGTTTCAACCATGCCTCGGTACATCTAGCTGCTTTCGTTCCGTCCGCAGTGTATTTCTGTTCGCGCCGCGCCACTAGGTCGGCTCTGGTGCCACGATGTTCCGTGGGAACTGCACCTACGAGGACGCCAAATGGGCCGGCATAGGAAACGACCCGTTAGACTCTGGGCCCGCGGTAATGCAAAAAGGGTATATCAATTCTATTCCTTTCCGTTATATAACACTGACCTTACCTACTACCAGAATCGTGCACTGTAAACACAAATACGCCTATATGAGAGTGTAAAGAGACTAAGCTGTCGTCTAGCTCACTCCCTTTTATAAAAGGGAGTGAGCTAGAGAATAGCTTACTCCCTTTTTAATCCTTTCTGTGTAGAGTGTGAAGTACCTGGCGTCTGAAAGCGATATGCTGGTGTGGTTAGTTTCACAAGTGATGTTGAACACGTTTGCGCTGGTTCATTTCCTTGAACAGATGTTTGTGGACGCACTTTAGTACAAGGTGTCAAAGCGTATGGCTCTCATGAACAGTGAAGTGGGGCGAAAGAAGTTTGACGGTCTTCAGTTATGGAAACTGAAGAAGTTCACAGCAGCGGCCCTAACGTTCTCAAGTTTCCGCAAGCATGACTGTAGTTCACGCATAAAAGAGAATTGGCATTCCACCGTATACCGGTTTTGTAAAAAAGCTCAGGTAGCACCGATCGTTAGAATAATGTTATAAAAATATTAAGTAGCAGTAAGATTGTATACTGGGTGGAACGTTGAATTAAAGTTAAAAAAAAAGGCCTCCACCGTCTGGAAGACGTTGAAGTAACGAGCTTTAGCTGTTGGGTTTACTAGATGAAGAAAACGAAGCAGAACGCGCCGCTCGTCTCGAGAAACGGAATGTAATACCCTTTGAAACGGGGTGGATTGCCACCATGCTGAGAGGGCTGGGATGAGAGGGCACAACCAACTTTAATGGCCGCTATCTTGGATTCGATAAACCAAAACTATGGCGCCATTTAGCCCCCTGACGTCATACTCATAGTTCCACCTCTGTCCACCATATTGGACCGTGACGTCATCATTGGCATGCGGCAGGTGGTTGTTTCTACAAGGATATTGTAGATGGCGCTACAAGTCTCAATGCGCTGTTTTCTAGTTGCAGCCACAGATGGCGCATTGATCTCAGGGTGGCAGGAGACCTCACGGAATCTCGAAATGTGATGAGTAGTCGCTGCCACAGATGGCGCTGTGATGAAGGGTGGTAGCAGACCCCACGAAATCTCGAAGCGTGATGAGTAAGACCTAACGCTCTTAAAAAATTAACAAATATAGTTATATGTGACATCAAAAACATTAGTTCAAGATTCAGAGTAAACAATATTCCAATGCTGGCTTTTAAAGGGCATTATAATGTTAAAAATTGAGAAATAATATTATATGTTGTACCCTGGACACAGGTTCAACGTTTCAAAAATTATTGTTTTAATATGCACCTCTTAACGTTATTATAATGCTTGAATCAACTATAAAGAAACATTACAAATATATTTCAATCTCTGCATCCCATAACTTTTCCCATTGTTCCTACAGTAAAAATGTTTTCAACTAGCACTACTTTGCAGCTAACCTCTTAGATTGTGTCTGCCATAGATTGCATGCACAACCCCATTATTTTATCAGAAAGCTTTGCTTATTACCCATTCACCGTTATCACCATCAGTAACTGGACATATACGCTTGACTCCGTGGGATCTGTTCGGAGGTGAGCGTCCGAGTTGCATCAAGTTGTGCTGCATTGTGCAGCTCCAGTGTCACCCTCATTGCTGGTACTTGCAAGACGTTACTTTGAGCACATTCGCAACAGGCAGACCTGCATGCTTGTGCAGGGTTACTTGACCATGTTTTGAGAAAGTTTCATGTGTGTTCTTTAAATGTTTAATTAATGTTACGGTAGGGATGTTCGATTGTTTATTGGTAACATAAAAGAAACGTCATAAAATAAGAACATTGAATTAACGTTTTATCGAAACAAAAAACAAAGTAACGTTGTTGTAATATTTCGGTGCAAGCTGATCGCCAGGGTTCCAATCAACTGAAAAGACTTATTTACATCTGTCACACTGTGCATACGAAGGCGCTGCAGAAAACTCCGCAACGCCCAGCTGTACAGTTCAATGCCACAATGCCACTTTTGCAAGGAATCCGCTCTCTATTGCAAACGTCTTTGCTCGCACATATAAGGCTCCCGCACGGCGCACAAAATGAATGAAACCTCGATAACCCATCCCTCGGCGGAAGGTAGGAGCTCCCTGTCAAAGTTCAAGGCAGCACTGCCTATTCTAGCGCTGATAAATCAGTTCCCGGTTCTCGCATATCACGCTGCCCCCTGCGCTGTAATAGCTCCGACTCGATAACACTACGTCGGTTTGTCAAAGCCCGGTCTCGCCTAGGCGCGTATTTATCTCGCGGGTGATACATACACAGAGTTGTTCCCGACGTGCGATCGGCCAAGTGCGACGAGCGCCGAGCCACCGCTCGACTGAGTGAGCGGTCGCTGACGCATCGTATTGGAAACCTGCCAAGAAGAAAGCGTACAGGGAAAGGCTTTGTCTGGGTCGGGCGACAAGAGAACGGCACTATACAATCGGGTAGTGCCCAAGTGCCGCAATGCCTGCTGAAAACTCCTTTAGCCACAGCTACATGCTCTTTGGAACTGAACGGAGCGTCATTCTAAGTTCACCGACGAACAAAACATGAGTACGCGGTCATCAGCCTTTCGAAATGCAGGTCGTTCCGGCCACGATCGTTTCGCCTGCTGCTATCAAAAGCTCGTACCACAGCATCAAGCGCGATTTTCGGATAAGGATAAAAGTATAGCACCTGAAAAGCGCTATTGCCCAAACCCCTATATCCGGAAAACTGCCGACAGGTGGTACTTTGTGTATGCGGCGTCGATGACGTCACCTCAACGGTGCGGGAAGAACAAACTACGTAACGGCATTGCACAGTGCACCATGGAGCAGGGAACGAACAGAAACACACAGTTACCAGACACTGGGCCCAATCGGCCAGTGCTTAGATGTACTTTGCTCTTTCACTAAAAAAAAAGAGCAAAGGACAAACCGAACACTGCGGCGCGCTGCGGACGCGCCATGTGCATTCTGAGGGGCATGTTTACAACTTCGAACACGTGCACTTTCGCACTTACCATGTTGCCTGGTGTGCCGACGTCTGCACGTCGGAACAGGGGGCCAAACTTCACACACCGCTAACAGAGCTTCTCACAGGAGTCACGGAAGAGAAGATCCTTCTTTTTTTCTCAGGCGAGGGAGGCAGAACGCACAAACGCACACACCCCACACTTTCGCCGAAAGCGAGCAGCCCTTAGACGCCTACGACAGAGAACCGGCTTTCATCGGAACTCCACGCACGTAGCAAACATTACAGCCTACGCAAAATGCGGCCTAGACGCTCGCTGCAGTCTGGAAGAGCGCACACTTCGAACACAAACATCGCAACAGCGTTCATGGTGTTACATCCCCGCTGTACTGGTGCAGTCACAAACCAGATTTCCAGCGTACAGTACGCAGACTGGCTAGCCGCGGCGTTTCTTGAACGGCGTAGCAGACGACGCGCGAAGCAGCCGGCACGCTCGTTGGCAGACGATGACAGCCCCAACCCTCTCACTCAAGCACGAGCGGATCAACGAACTTGGCTGTCGTTGGAGCTCTCGCAAACGAAAGCAGGCACGCACATACCACTCTGACAAGCGCCGTTTCGCTGCACAACAACACCACCACCACAAGCAGCACGAAAGAACAAAGGCCCGACGACTGCGCACATGCGGCGCCGCGCCGATCCAAATCCAGAGCCGCAGACGGGCGCCGCTTGCCGCTCACGAACGCACAGACGCGCGCACACAGGAGGCGACTGTCTTCAAAGCAGCTTCGTCGCCGCTACCGCTCCCGCGAGTCGGGCCGACGCAGGGCACTCCCAGCTGGCTTTCCAGAACCGGGTGGTGATATCATATCGGGCGTCGCGGTCGCGCGCGAGCGACTCTAACGTCACATCCGGGTGAGTGCGGGGATGGCGAGGAGTGCCTCTCCGCCAGCGGCTGTGGCAGCCCGGCGAGAGAGCCTTGAACGTGGCGCGTCGTTCACGCTCGCAAGCGCACGCGGTCGGTGTGCCGCCCGGTCCTGCCAAAGTCGTGTGTACGCGCTTTGTTTTCCGTTACCTGTCGGACGACGGACGGTCGTTTCCCTCCTCACTGCTAGCTCGGAGCGCGCCATTTCTCTTTCGCGCGCTTTCAACCCGCGCGCGCTTCACGGCCGCGTCAGCGCGGTGCGAGCATATGTGGAGCGCGAAGAATGACCTTGATTGCTTTGCCCGACGGCTTGGCCCTGCCTCGGCCGGTTGGGAAAGAAAGCAGCGCCAGTGCCTACCAGTGCCCGCGACGCAAATCTTTTTTTTTCCACAGCAATTCGCGGCCTCTTATCTGTGAAATTGCTCTTTCGCGGCTACGTTGCTGACCGGGCGCATACGGTGCCGCAAACCGTCGCACGGAGCTGGCAAAGCGCGCCCATGTCATAAAGCGGTTTTCTAAACATGCGCAGCGCCTGTTTTAGGGTCGCCCGGTCCCTTTTTTTGTATTTTGACAGTGTTTGACAAGGTCTGACCGCGAAAGCCAAATTGCTGTCCCGCTTGGATCTCCAGCTGAGTACGTGTGAAGCGGTGAGGCGGCGTAGTTTGGTGGGCGCATTTCATAGAAAGAAAAAAATAAACAAAGAATAAAGTGGGTGAGGCTTTTTGGGCAGCCTTTCCATATTTGATATGGTCCAGTGTAATTGAAGCGCGTTGGCACGCGTTAGCCACAAAGAAATAAATGTGAATGCGCTCGAAATATGGTGGCAGTTGTTCCAAGTTACTGCCGTCCTGGTACGAGATTAGCTGCTTTCGATGGCACACAATGGGTACGCTAACTTTCTAGCTATGCGTCATAGGACACTTCACCAATCACAAAAAAAAAACAAAGCATGTTCACTTAATTAACAACATATGACTAAACGACGATTCATGGCTTCCTGTGTGTCTTATCGAACAGCAGCACCGGCCGCGCATATATTTCCCGCAGCTCTGCCCCTTAATGCTGCCTTCCTTCTATGAAGCAGGGGATCAAAACACACTTCCGCAATCGCTAGCCAGCCGGCATGCAGTTAGTCGGCATGCACTGATGCCGGAAAGCGATTACCCGGCCAATAACACAATGCTAACACAGAAGCGGGAACCTTTTTACATGATTATCTCTGGCATACATCGATGATTTCACCAAATGCTCTCTCTCCGTGATTCATTGTGGTTACTTTGGCAGCACATGAAACAGCAATGTGCCGAAATTGGCGGTATAGTCGTGTCGATTGTGTGAACTAGAACGCAACGGGCAATTAGAGTGTGGAGCGGGGGTGACCGAGCCAGCACTCTTGAATCGGTCATGCCCTATACTCTCTGTTATCCTTCATCCGTTATCCATCTCAATCCTTCTTTTTAATCCTGTAAGTCTTCACGTAACATCCTCTGCTCTAACTAAAATTTCTCTACGCTTGCGCTTTGAGCGGCAACCTTTTTTCGTTACGAACGCACAGGTGCTTTTAAATAGTTCAAGCTGAATTTCGGGGAAAGGAATATTATGCAACGAGAATGTACTAAAAGGGCGGATGTTTTTGGAGGCACCACTCGCATTCTTGGAGCTTCGCGGCAAATCAAGACTAATTGTCTTAAACTTAGGCTCGCTGTAAATCACTGTACGGAACGCATAAACAGCACAGTGGCACAAGAGCCTATCTAGCTGTAGCCACGAACGCACTTTTTTACTCTCTCTCTCTTTCTTGAGGAAGAGAGAGAGCTCACACTGGTTAGGGGCAGATGAAACGTCGCCGCTTTTTTTTAAATGCCTGTCGCTTGTGTGTTTCAGTACTTTGATCAGTGGTCAGACACCGCAGCTCACAATATAAGCAGGTCATTAGTAAACGCTTAGCAGAGTTGGAGCACAATTTATTTTTATTATACAGCTGCTCGTGTCACACGCGCCTAGCTCTAAACGCCGACAGGCTGAGACCGATGACGCGGTTATACCGCCGCCGTAATGAAATTGGAACGGCGCTGTCACCCGACGTGAGGCCTCACGAGAAGCCGGAAGAGGGGGGAACGTTACGGCTTGGCTTATGTGCCTAATGGAGGCTTTCTAATCGCGCCGAGAGATGTTGTTGACGCTATATTCCTTTTACTTTCCTGACGAGTTCTCAGAGTTGTGTGTCGCATGGTGAAAGAGCTGTGCAGCACGCAGAGGATAATGAATATATAGCGGAAAAATTTATGAAGCCGTTCACACCCTTTCTTCCTAGCCCCTGCTGGCCGTGTGAACATAAATATTGCATAAAGCGGCGTGAGCTCGCAATTTATAATAGTGAGGTGTACTGCGTAGTACCTGGCACGGAGAGGTATACGTGAACTCCGTCGTTGAATATGCTACAACTCTAAACTGGAGCACTTATAATGAGCTCTGACACGCCTCCAACCAAAACTTTATTTAAACCCCTTAGAAACGTTTAGGTTTCAAGTTTAAAAAGTTTTGGTTGGATACTTGTCACACCTTATTATAAGTTAAAAAATTGGCGGTGGTTTAGCTCTGGTTAAACCTGCAGGAGTGACGCGATAGCTGCAGCTGGCCGAGTGGAACTCGGTCACGTGACGAACCACGTGATCAGCCACGGCGCCGCGCAATACCACCTAGATTATCTAGGTGGTGCTACGCCGCGCCGGCGGCAGCTGCTCCACACCACGTGATCAACCACGTGACAGCGTGGCGGCGCAGCCACAGGGTGACGCGCCGCCACGCTGAAGGCTCAAAATGCTACCGTAATGCAGCTATCGCTACAAAAACTCAACCAGACAGGCAATTATGTCGAAATGTTCAGTTTTCAGTCTAAGCAGGAGCACTGAACGGGCCCGAAAACCAGGCTGGAGCCCAACCCACTGCTGCACTTAATGCGCAATAATGGCACTTGATGTTTTTCGCGGGACAGCTGCATTATTAGCATCGCTTCCGCTGCACTCGGTGGCGTAATACCTAAGCAGTGAGTTGCAAATGATGTCTCCATGTTTGACGCATGCTGGAGTTGTTTGTACAATGGGGGTGCCTTATTACCCCCCTGTGTTGCATAGTTGATTGCACGTATCCTCCGTACTTATATGTCACTTTCCACATTTACTTCCGCTGGCGTTCACCCAACTGTTTGGCATTGCTCATCTTTATTAATTCCGGTCTGTTTTCATTTCGACAGAGTTGCGTATTGTATTGTGCGTTTCGTATCGCGTACCTATAGTGACGCCCTGTATTGCCTACCTGATAAGGCTGCGTGCTGTATTATGTTGCTTTTTTTTGTCGGAGTATACTTACCCCAAACATCCCGTCCCCTTCTTATCTGTTCGTTTCAGTGCAAAAATGTGTCAAAATAAAAAAAATTCCACTAACAAGTTGCTGCGCTGCGGCCAGGCACCAAGCTCTCCATTCATGTCCATGTAAAGAATAAAATAAATGCCGGGTAAATTAGGCTATAGATTGGTTCACACATTCCGCGAACGCCGTCGTGTTCCTCATTTGCATCCCCTTTTTTTTCCTATTTCCTCTCTCTCTTCTTCTTATTTGTATTCTTTCTCCTCCGCCCTCATCTTTCTTCAATTCTTTTTTTTTTCTCTTGGCTTGGCTCCTTTTTGGTTAGGCTTGCCTTGACTTGGCATCGATCGGCTTGTTCATCAAGCCAAAGCAATCCAAGAAAGCTAAGCCAAGAGAGAACAGCTGTAACAACAACGGCCTTTATTAACATGACGTCTAAGGGTAGCCTACCACAAAATTCCTCTCGTCATAAAACAGGTTGCTGCTGAGATGCAGGCCGAGACAAGAAAGAAACGAAGCACCTGATAACGCCGCGAATCGATGAAATATCTAGCGCTGTCACACGGATAGTTAAGAGCCGGAAACGCAAAGCAGGCTGTCTGAAAGCAAAGCTGGCCATAATTCCAAACGAACAAGATCCATGTACGTTTTCGTTCCCAAGCTTATACACAGTGTCGAATTACGGACGCACCTCCTTCACAAAGATGGATCCAAGCTCCTCGACCGCGCCACCTTACGCGCGTGCGCAAATCAAGCGTGCACAGTTTACAGTGACTCACGCCGTGAACCGCAGAGGCGCGACTTGCGCGCAACGCGTGAATGGCGACGACGTCCAAACCATTAGTGAGCTGAGGCGGGAAGCGAGTGATGCATACGTGAATGCGAGCACGGACGCGCCCGCAGAAAAAAAGGCGTCCTCTTCAACCGACGTCAGCAGCCTGCAGCTGCTCCCTCTACGCAGTGTCGCAGGGTCGAGCCTTTGTTCAACGGCGGTGCCGGAGGTGCGCCCTGCATGAAACCATCGAGTCGACCAGCCGAAGAAGCAGGACCCGCATACGCCTCGATCGCGATGCGCTCCAGCGGCCGGCCGTCGCTGGCTGATCAGCCATTTCGAAACAATGGCTTGCCACACGTCGCGGCTCGGCTGCAGATGGGACAGCTCATCCGCGAGAAGCGTTGTCGAACGTCATCGCCTCGTGCCGTTGATCTGTGTCGGCGCCCGTTAACTCGTCAGGTGCGGCGCGGCGTCGTGACCCACTTACATGGGCGCCCGCGGTAGGAACATCTCCAGATGCTGCCGCCTTAGACACTGCCCCGGTCGGGGTTGGAAGACTATGCGTTGCCGGCGTCACTGACGGCGTAATGGGGAGATGTGGAAGGCGGAATGCGGAACCGTCGGACGAATATAGTGTTCCGATTGGAAAGACGTGAGTCGTTGTCGTCCTTTTATTTGGAGAGAAGGGGTATGCGACCGCAATGGCTTGCTTTGCGAGGCCAAGGAAGTGCCGTGCGGGGCCATTTACGTGCCACTGTTAGCGTCACTCGCTGCGTATAAGTGATCTAATAGCGCCGTCTCGAAGTACTCAACCTGCTGGTACGTATACATAAGCGCCTCGCCAATTCCGAAACAACGTCAATAAGCGTGTCCTGAAGCTTCTACACACACACACACACACACACACACACACACACACACACACACACACACACACACACACACACACACACACACACACACACACACACACACACACACACACACACACACACACACACACACACACACACACACACACACACACACACACACACACACACACACACACACACACACACACACACACACACACACACACACACACACACACACACACACACACACACACACACACACACACACACACACACACACACACACACACACACACACACACACATACACACACACACACACACACACACACACACACACACACACACACACACACACACACACACACACACACACACACACACACACACACACACACACACACACACACACACACACACACACACACACACACACACACACACACACACGCACGCACGCACGCACGCACGCACGCACGCACGCACGCACGCACGCACGCACGCACGCACGCACGCACGCACGCACGCACGCACGCACGCACGCACGCACGCACGCACGCACGCACGCACACACACACACACACACACACACACACACACACACACACACACACACACACACACACACACACACACACACACACACAAACGGTTATAGTTCATGCAGGAACTCGGCGCAGGTTGTACGGAAAACTATACAATGTCAATCTCTGTTATTCACTGTGCTGTCAAACAAAGCAGGCAGACACTCCTCCGAGCAATCATTTCATTGACATACAGACTTTACAACAGTACGAAAAATTGTATACAAGAAAAGAACTAAGACGAAACAGGGTGAAAGTGTTCAAGAAACCACTCTCATTCTGTGCAGTGTCACAACAGCAATTCAAATCTGGTACAGGATAGCATTGAGGTATTACAAAATGCCCTGCGCAAGGCCCTTAAGTGTCGTGGCTCCTTAAATGCCTAAATCCTTATGCGTCCAATGTTTCGAGAGCCGAGCTTGCGTAACTATTCGGGGACCCAAGCTTCTCTGAAAACAAAAATGCAAAATATAGAAAACCAAAAGCAATTGTAAAGGCGGGCATAGAGAGAGGCGGCGGAGACAGCGAAAGGACAATTTGCTTGATGCAGCACTTTAGCTGAATGAACGCCGGCGAGAACAAAAGGAATTATCAGGCGGGCGCATTCCGAACCAGAGACGGCAGGAGACACTCGGCGCATGCGGCAAAGAGAAAGGCACAGGGAAAGAGGAGGAGGAAGGGAGGGAAGAGTGGAAGGAGAGAGGGCAGTCGATTCGTTTCAAGGCGCGGCTACTTGGCCGCCATCTCTTTTAATGAGCTCCGCCGACCGCCAATGAAAACGGTAATAACGGAACTCACGGCGAGGCCGCGGTCGGGCGAGCACGTCGCCGCTGCTAATGACGTCGCTCGCGCCCGCATTCATCCGCACGGACCACTGATGCCGACGGCGCTCACAGCCGAGCTCGTTTCTTTCTTCGCCACAAACGCGGACGGCTGGAGCCATGGACGGGCACGCGCCCGACTCCCCCGCTGTTCAGGAGAGCACGGACTACCGGTGTTCTTCTCCAACGGTTGCTTCTTCTTCCATCCTTGTTCATCAGCGTCCTGGACGCTGCAGTGTCTTGTCGATTTGTTTATGTATTATATCTTCGTAAGAGTATTGCATGGCGAGCTCGTATGGACATGCACATTTTGCTGTGGGCGAACACACAAGCGCTGCGCTGTACAATCCGTCGGTGTAGCAAGATTTCACTTTCCATGGAAAGAACCTTGGCCAGTCTGCACTGTCTTAATCTCTGGCTGTTGTCCTGACTCTGTTTTGCTCTTTGTATTTTGTAGCGATTGCTGCATTACGGTAGCATTTCGAGCCTACAGCGTGGCGGCGCCGCCACGCTGTGGCTGCGCCGCCACGTTGTCACGTGGTGCGGAGCAGCTGCCGGCGGCGGGACGCCGTGGCTGATCACGTGGTTCGTCAAGTGGTTGGTCACGTGACCAAGTTCCACTCAGCCAGCTGTAGCTATCGCGTCACTCCAGGTTTAGCCAGAGCTAAACCACCGCCAATTTTTTATTCTATACTGAGCTTGTGTGAGAAAACTTTTTCTGTACTCTGAAAGCACGTAAGTTCTAGGAATGAAATGACCAGATTCGGACCGGAATAGATACCCCTGCCCCATCCTCCCATTCCCGTTTATTTATTTATTTTCCCAAAACAAAGACCTGCTTTTCTAATTCCTCACCACCCGGGCGCACATAGTCTCTTCTTGGTGTTTATATGACCAGCCCACTGACTGATGGACTTTACATTGTCTCTTCCTGTCGTAGCGGCGGTGAATTGCCACACGGCACCTCAGGCCTATAGCGAACTTACTTTGCCTGCATGCGCCTATGCACAAGATCACGTGTCCACTCTCTTCCCTCTTTCCGCAACAGAAAATAAATGAATCACCTAGACTTCGTTCCCCAACGTTTCTTTTAAAGTCGCCCGACGACAGCGCCCGTGTGCCGGAAGCAATTTCTGCCGTGCTCTGCTTCGTTCCTCCCATGGCTCGTCCAGTGGGCGCCATTCATTCACACAAGAGTACTTAGGATTCTCGACTGAAATTGCTCCTGAACAGCGAAGAACAGAAACCAGCGGTCATTAACGACGGACAGTCGGCTTTTATTTCTGCGTGCGGAAAGCTGAGCGCGCAATGTAGAGAAGTTTCGTACGGCGGCATCAATAATTAAAATGGTTGGCGATTCCAGACACATGTCCGTCATCGTAATTGCCCGTTAATTAGGGCGGACATTAAGGTGAGGCGACGGGCCGAGGTCCCAACCAGAAGAGGAGCAAAAAATTAAAGCCCGCCGCTCGTATAATCGGTATTAGAACTAAGCATGGGGCGAAGAGCAGAAGCATCGAGAACAACCACTGTTCACTGCGACCGTTGTCCCTGACTGTTCCCGCTGTTCGCGTGAGGTGTACATTGAACAGAGCTCATGCACTGTGAACTCAGGCAGGGCACTGTTCGAAAGTACCTTTCCTCCTCGTCATGCGCTGCGCTCTCTGGTGACAGTGTTAATACTTCCAACCACTGTCAGCCATAAAGTTTCACAAAATAACTACAGGGAAATCTGGCGCTGTGTTGGTTCATCCACCACGGAAAGGAGCAGGAGTAACGGGAAGACGATCGGTTTATTACTTGACTTGGCCCTTGTTAGCTGCGCATAAAACGTGGATTCAGCCGTAGCAACGCGAATCTTCTCCGTGCAAACCATGAAGAAATGCTGTGAAAGTTTGCATACCGGCCCAACACCGAACTTTCACTTGCGTTATATTTTAGAGCGATAGCTCTACTCGATGCAACAACCCCGCTCAACACATCGTGACCTGTCCTCTGTCTGAAATTGACCTTCAGCCTAGCCAAGGTCAAAGTGTGCCTTCATAGAAAAAAAAAACATGCAGAAAAAGAAATGACATCCACAACTGGGAGTCGAACCCACTGCGGCACCAACAGATCAGCTTCGCAGGACGCTGCGCGCGACCACCCAGCTATCGCCACAGTTTTTCTTTGTTGCATGGAAGTGTACACCCACCAAGGCCGAACACGCCTCGTGTTAAACTGCACCCTACTCTCACGCTATGCATTGCAGTGCGTGTTCTTCACCAATTCACATCTGATGATGATGATGATGATGATGATGATGATGATGATGATGATGATGATGATGATGATGATGATGATGATGATGATGATGATGATGATGGCCTCTGGCTTCTTCTTCGTCCGGCGGAACTGCCCGCTCACCGTCGTCTTCTACGTAGCCCAAATACGTGTTTTTGCACTGACTCGAATGCAGTAAACATTCTCTGCAGTTTCCAAAATTTCGCCCGGCCCAGCCTCCGAAATTTGAGCTTGACCAATTTGGACCATAACCGATGTCCAGTCATAATTGAGCGCGGCCGACATGATGGCGACCTCCAAATTTGGCCCGGGCCATTTCCAAAATGCTATCGCTCGACCTTTGGGTATAACTAAGGTTAAACACTGCCTGAAATTATTTTTTTGAACAACTGAAAACTCTGCTGCTATTAAAACAATCTAAGCTGCGCACAGATGAAGGCATAGCGCCGTAGCTACCGATTCCGAGGCTCAATCCATGTTTTAGGGGCAACACTGTAGCCTTACCCAAATAATAAACCTTGTCTTCCAGGCATTCCTGCGGTGGATGTAATGCGCTTATTAGAAACTCGCATAGACGCTGGTGCCAGCTTTCCCTCTGGGCAATATTAAGAAACTCGATGCTGACAGCATTATGGCCAGATGAAAATATTCGGTACAACTGCATAACGCTTGTAACATATTTTTGAAAACATACTTTTTTTTAATGCGAAAGCATTATATGACTCAGTTCAATGTCATCTCAAAACGTGTCCGCAAAAAACAGCACCATGTGACGTCACGAGTCAACGTCACACCAAGTCACGTGACAGCGATGTAATATGAAGTCGTGCGAAGTCATCTGACAGCGATGTGATGTGACGTCATGCAAAGTCACGTCACAACGATGTAATGCGACATCATACCAAATCACGTGTGAACGTTGTAAACATCGGCTATTTCGAAAATTTACGTACACTGGACGGGTTTCTTTGCCTACAAGCATTTCGAAAGCGCATGTATTTAGGTGCAATGTAGGCAGAATTTCTTGGGTTACAGCGGCGGCGTTAACTGCATTTTCAAAATGTTAAAAAATGATATGGATATTAGTTACGGTGGGCTTCACACCTCAATAAATAAGGAGACTAACGGTAACAGTTAAAAGTTAACTATTCAGTATTAATTAACCAGCTTACTAGCTAGCGCATCTTAGCTGTATTCTGAGGCGCTGCCCCGCTGACAACGCTATGCCGAAAAAAGCGCTCTTCTAACTAAAAAAAAAAGGTTATTTTTAAAAATTGAAGAACACCTTAGGTGAAACACCCGGTATAAACGACGCCATAGAAGACCTAGGTTATGCGTACAATTGAGTTATGAATGTGGTGTTAGTAGTGGTAATGGCTCATTAATAAATAAATAAAAGGGGCTGTCTCGCCATCTGGGTGCTCTCGTCATTGCAAACATAATCAGTAATGAGTAGCAGCAGACGCAAAAATATACAACATAGCACAGAACACGACGATCCAACAAGAAGGTCACCGCTTGTGTCACGGATATGCGCGTGGTTTTCTCCTTATATTTTCGACTCTGCACCAAATAACCTCACTAAACACTGTCGTCATCGAAGATTGTTGAAAAAACAGCCGTGAAGGAGGTGACCTCGTCAAAACCGTTGGGTAGGAATATTTCACTGCTGATCTAAAGCGAAAAGCAGTGATACTAAAAGAGTTACTAAAAGAGCTTTCTACTATAATGTTTTCGTATCACAACTAAAGGACAGGTGGAAATGTTCGGTAAGACTGGCGATTTCCTTATTATAAGCTCTGACCCGCAATGCTTATGCCAGTATTCAAAACTGAATGCACAGCAATTTTATCCGGATCCAGTAGTGTGCGCCATATACGCAACTTTATTTATGCCTTTTTCATCAAAAATACCACGAGGTCGCAACTTTCAGTCACCGATTGATTGACTGATTGCCTGCAATGAATTCCAGTGCGTTCTTTTTTTAAACCAGCAACGAAACTGAACCATTGTATGCATCTCTCAGCATTTCTGGCTACTAATTTGCCTCTGTCAGCTGCACCGATAAATTCCTTCCAAATTGACCTTGCGAAATATACTAGCTTAACGACTCCTCAAGGCGCCAACTAAAGCAGTTTTAGCAACAAAGTCGCACAGCTCACGAATTAAGCACAACGATACTTCGCTTTTTAGGCACGTAAACAATAAGAACAGTGATCGAACTCAGGCGCGGTCAAGGACTGCGTGGAGTCCGATCGATCTTTCCTCTTGCCCGGTCATTACACGATGGATGGTACAAGACTAGTGACTTAGTTCGCCAACACCATTCAGTAAAGAGGGGTAATAATAAAAAAAGAAACAGCCTGTTTCTTTGGAAATAAAATAAAAACACGCATCGCTCAGAGCTTTTACTGATTGCTCCGATTCTCGGCACACTGGCCTGGTTTGCTTTTCATTTGGCAAGGCACAGTACGAAAAACAACTTTGCTGTCGCAAAACAAAAAAAAATAAAACAAACCTTAATGCTGCGCACTGCTCTTAATCTCCACGTGTCCTCCTCTTTGTTTGCTTTTCATTATACTTTCCTTCCTTTTCTCCCCCCCCCCTCTCCTTCCACAAAAAAAAAAGACAAATAAAAATAGAAACGCAAGCTTTGGTGTCACTATCGATAACTTAGAAACACAGTGCTGCTGGTGCAAGTCTTCGCGTAATTCGCTGGCAAAGAGAGCGCGCGAAAGAGCGGACGAGAAAGGAGAACAAAGGAGAGACCTCGATCAGTTCTTGTTTGCCCGTTCAATCACCCCGGTTCTCGCGTCGTTTACCCACGATGCAGTTATGTCAGCACGGTCGGGACGCCGTAGAAAGTTCGAAGTCCTAAGAGACGAGCAGAGAGAAAATTTATGTCACCGATACGACGTTTCGACAAACGTTTAAGCTTCGCCGCGGCGCATACGGCTGCGCTCTAAACAATGGCTGAAAGGGGGGGGGCAGAGAAGATTAAAGCTAGCGAACGGCTGTCTTGGAGAAGACAGGATTTTCATGGCAGCTCCCGAGAGTTCAGGCGCTCCAAGTATACGCGTTTAGGGCCTCTTGGAGATAAGGTCTTCAAGCCCGTTCATATGGCGTGCGATATAACGAATGAGCTTTAAAGAGAAGCGCATCATCGTCTGCACGTATCGTGGGTTTCAACGGCAACGCCCCTCCAGGCCGTTATCGTGTCGCCTGTTATTGAAGCACCGGAAAGTGGATTGGGAATGAAAGGTATTTCTTTGCTCTCAGAAACAACCTCATTTCCTTTCCATGCGGGTAAGAGCTATCTATTTTTTTTTTATTTTACTACGAACTGCACGAGTGCAATGCGTCTCGTGTCTTGGGTGTATGATGAGATGGAGCGCACGTCTGCCCAGTGAGGCTCCTTTCCAGTTGTGCAAACCGCTCGACACAGTGCATCTTGTGCTCAAGCACATTTGTGCGCGTAGTAGATAACGAGCTGAAAGAAGAAAAAATAAGCCATGTTGCATTAAAAAAAAAACAACTTCATATGGGGCTACGGCGCAGTGTTTTGTGCACACACAGAATACAAGCGTTCAACCGAACGCGTTGTCTCAACGTGTTGGGGCGGTTTCAGTCAAAAAGCAGAAGGATATTCCAGGATTACGCCAGCTTTTGCGAGCCACGTCAGCGAACTTTGCTCCTTTTAATTGCGTACCTTTCGGTGCTCTGTAACCTCACTTGTTAGCCTGCTTCCTCTACGGGCATACACATGGAGTTAGAATGTGGCAGAGAATACGAACTTTTGTGCCTAAAGTAGCTATCAGCACTAGAAAATACAAAAGTTTTCTGATGTCAGCACATAGTTTGGGACCTGTCGAGAGTGCCGAGGCGAGAAAGACAAAAACAGAGCGATGGGTTCCGGTAGGTAACCATTCTAGTTAGCAGGTGTCCTCCGTATCGGTGCCCGATAGGAGCCTATTATTCTTTCAAGGCCCAGAAGGTACGAGAAGTGTCAGAAGGCACAGAAGTTTTCCTGTTGGCGTGATTGGGCAGAAAATATTAATTTCCCTGCGTGTGCAGTGTGCAGAAGTGTGCAGGGCCCGCTCTTGTGTGAAACCATTAGAGGGTTGAATGGTGGTCAACGGGTATAAAAGTTAAAAACATATGAACAGCACGTAACCATATCATCGATTGAGACACAGCAATCAGCCCATTTCCTCGGACGAAAAAGCCAAAACTGATCCAAGCAAGAAGATGAGCTGCACCTTCGCATGCGGGAGGTACGAGGTTCGATCCCCAGTGTCTCCGGGTACTCACCGGTAATGCAACTGGTACAAGCGTTCCCTTGGCCTTGTGTGCTCGGCTTCTCTGGGGCGAAGTGCTTGGAAAAGGAGCTTCTGAACCCGCCTTGTGTAAAGCAAAACATTTTCTGCTTGGAACTCTTTGGCGAAAACTTCTGCGCCATTTAAATTCATCATCTTCATCAGTAGCAGCAGCAATTGCACCTAACGAAAACTTATGCTTTATTTGATCCGCGCTGCCATTTTGCAATCTCGCAGTCTAAATACGGCAAGCCCTGTGATGTGTAATGACACGCTCTAACATCAACCGCTAAAAAGGAAAGGTGACTCCTGTCTTGCACGACTTCCAACTTCTCAACCTGCGCGCCGTGAAACGTTCAGACATGTTTGCCCAGCCACCGTTCCTTAAATAGCAGCTTATGAAAGGTGAAGCAGGAAACACCGGGGGAAATAAGGAACTATGCGGTTTAAATTGAAGAAAACGGCTTGAGTTCGAAGAAACTTCTTGTTTGCTTCGTCAGACCTACCAGTTTGAATTTTCTCGTTGTTTTATCTTTCATTCCGTTCACGTAAAGTTTTTCTTTCCTGGCAGTTCCCTCAAACTGCCTCGTTGCCCAAAGGAAGCGCGCCAACCGTGTAAGGAAGAGTGGAAAAAGCGGGCGTTAGCAATAACGGCGCATTGACTAGAGGGCTCAAACATTGCTGCTCCCCCGATTTATCATTTTCACGGTCTCGCTTCTCGGAGAACCTTTAACAAGAAAACAATAATATAAGAGAGCGAAGCAGTTTTAATCAAGCCGTTCGCCTATCTGCAAGCGCCTCCTTGATTCCGTTATTCGTCTGTTCTTCGGCGAATTTCGCTTCTATTTCTTTGGCGTTAGTTTTCGCTTCCTCTTCTAGGTACGGGTGTAGGGGAAGTGTCGCACATATCTCCCAGAAACGAGCGGAAAACGTCGCCGTGCCCAGATTGGCGCCCGGCTGCCAAACCGGGCGAGGAATAACGTCAAAGGATAGAAAAACAAAAAGTCCACGTGAAAAACAGAAAAGAGAGAATGTGCGGACGACGCGTCTTTGTCGAAAGGAAGGATTCAGACGAGCACGCGACAACCAAGACGGCAGCTCTCGACACTCGTGGTTTTCAACAAGTCGGCGACGTCCTGGCGCACTCTCGCCGTTTACACTTTCTTCTGCTTTCACTCTTTCTTTTTTCTCTCTATTCCTGGCCCCCTGTACGCATGCAACTCCTCTTCTTTTCTTTTCTTTCCTCATGCTACCTATATGGTTGCATGATAGCTTTGTTTTGCTTTTTGATGTTATTCTTTTCGGGAGTTTTCTCTGCAATGCGTTTTGAGGGACCTGTGCTCTTTTCTTGTAAATTTGAAGAGTCGTAACAACCCCAGTCGGAAAAGAAACAACAGAACCGTGTCAAAAATGCGACAAAATCTTTTGCAGTTTTGTCTAAACGACAGACTGTTGTGTTGTTTTGTAGTATTTTAGGCAGTACTGTAGTTTTTATGCAGTACTCTTTAGTACAATAGTTTTTTTATGCAGTACAATCGACTACAGTCTATTCTTCTATCGCAATTTCCTGTAGTACTACATAAAATTATGTTGTTACTACAAAAGTCTCTGCTGTTACTACAAGTTTTCGGTCAAAAAGATTACAGAACATCTCTTGTGACGACAGAAACTTTTCCGTTCTGTTTTTCGGCACGGAACCCTAGCTAAGTCCAGAAAGATAAAAAAAACTCATTTTTCTTTTGTGTCGAGGCAAAGTTATAGGGTGTTACGCAAGATGTGAAGGTCTGAAGCCGGCTTGGACTAATCGAGACCTTTGTCGAGCCGGCCATTACAGAAAAAAACTCTTAGTCACATTGAGCAAGAGCGCAGCGCCACTCGCGGCTATACAAAGAACTGATGCTTGCCTTTGAGATTTCTCCGGCTAAGGACCTATAGAATCACTCACCCTTTGCCAGTTAGCCTTTGCATCGGCTTGTGTGCGGTCAAAGGACGGGCTTTGCGCAACGTGCTTTTGCAAGCTGTTTAACAAAGGGTATTCGTGCCCACCGTTCCATCGCTATGGCGAGGGAGGATTCACGGCTGTTATCGCGTTACTTATTATTATTTTTCTTTAAGGCTACCTTGCCGCTGCCAGCCCTTTGCTGAGTACAGAAAGCAAGGTAATTGGAGGCGACTTGACGGTCGGTGATACCATCACAAAGGGAGCTAAGCGATAAAGTACTTACAAAAACGCAATGTGCGGCACGTTTTGTTTTTGTTTTTTCTTTAGTTTGAGCTCTCTTATTAAGAGAGATAGCGTTCTTGCAGCTTGTTCCAATGGAATGCCGAGACAATATGGACGAGACAGCCTCCTACCAGTTCAAGCTGGCGAAAGTCACTCGAAAGCCACGCACACTGGACAGCACAGCGGACTCTGTCGTTCTTGCAGAACCACCACGACTAGATGCAACTGTTTTCATTTTTAATAAAAACGCTTGCGCCCTTCAGAAACTTTGGACCCCCCTTCCATAATATGAAATGCTTTCGTCCAAATTTCTTGACGCAATATCGCTAATTCTAGCCCCCCCCCCCACCCCCCCCCCCCCCCCCCTCTTATTCCAAGGGTTCCCCGTCCCTGAATCACCTCCACTGAGCGAAGTATTGTGCCGGGGGATTACAACACACCAAAAAAAAAACATTTGCTTTTCAAGGAAGGGATTTTCCTCCCTTCACAGAGAGGGCTCGGTGGTCGGATTTATATCCCATAAAGCTCTGCGCAGCTGCCGTGCGTTGAAGGCAGGCGGAAGAGGATTGTCGGTATTCGATCGGTTGTACGCGCGTACAAGTGCACGTATTGCACGAAACAACACAGGAAAAACTTGACGTGACACCGTAACTCCAGCAGTGGGAAGAAATGCGCGGAGCGAGCTAAAATTGGCACACAATTGTACGGCCCGTGCATCGCGTCATTCCTGGCACTTAATCAGGGAAGGTTTGAGGATTCCGCCTCGCAAGGTGTGCAGCTTCACCTGCAGCTGTGCGATATTCATCACGAAGAAGTGCAGAAGGTGTCGCATCAAGAAATATCAGTTTTCAACCTATATAACGGACATGTGTAGTGTGATGAATGCCTAATTCAGTGGAATCAAATTTACTCCCAATCACGAACAAGCAGTTGCTGAATTTATTCTCGACTTTGAGGAACAGCGAGATTGAGGAATGGATATACGCGGCTGGGGTGATTTTTTTTAAATTTCCGATCTGCTAGCTGAAAACAAATCGATGCGCCACGAACCACCCCTCAAGGGAGGCTTTCACGCGTGACTGTGAACAATCACAGCATGTTAACTTCTGGCCAGGCGCGCACTTGTGGTGCGCATTTTTTCCGCACAAGCTCAGAGCCCCTGTGAACCCGGTATTTGATCCGCTGGAGCAAAAGCGGAGGTGCTTTGGAAGTGACGCCCAACTGTGCGCCGTTTCTCGCTCAGTTTTCGTCGCAAAGGCGGAAGGGATCTAATTCGGAGCTGTCGCAGCCCTTGTAAGAAAAAAGACCACCGCCGCTTGGCGGCGTATCGACGAAGCGCTTACACCGTATAAACTCATCTTTTAAGGATGAGCAAGTGAAGCGACGCTGTTCTAAACTTCCGGGTGAACCTAAGCCTCTGAGTAGGAGCAAAAAAAAAGAAAGGAAGGAAGAAAGAAGAGAAAGAGGGAGAAAGAAAGAAAGAAAGAAAGAAAGAAAGAAAGAAAGAAAGAAAGAAAGTAAGTAAGAAAGAAAGAAAGAAAGAAAGAAAGAGAAAGTAAAGAAAGAAGAAGGACGGAAGGAATGCAGGAAGAAGGGAAGGAAGGAAAGAAAGAAAGAAAGAAAGAAAGAAAGAGAGAAAGAAAGAAGGAAGGAAGGAAAGAAATAAAGAAAGAAAGAAAGAAATAAAGAAAGAAATAAAGAAAGAAAGAAAGAAAGAAAGAAGGAAAGAAAGAAAGAAAGAAAGAGCTACGCGTCTAGGAATGAGTCGTCCGTAACAGCCAGCGGGAAATGTTCTATCTCATTACGAGTTGACGATTTCAATAAAAATAAAAACGAATTCCCTCCGCGAAGCGATACAGCTTCACAACACGCGGTTTATTCGCCGTGATCGGAGTGATAATACTTACCTTTTTTAATGACAATATTGGGACTGTCATGGTACCAGTACTTGTGAAATATGTTTCCTAAACGAGATCTCTGGCCGCGAACGGCAACAAGTTCAGAGGCTGTAAGGAGCGCAGTAAATGAACGAGGGGATATTCTCCTTTTGAGTCAGGTGAACATAGCTTGAAAATCTAAATAATGACAATTACCGCCATCTAGTGCCGCTTAGCGAGGTGCTGAGAATCCCCGTGTTAATCGGTGCATGTTAGTAAAACTTTGATTACAAGTTTGCAAAAAGCATTTTTATTTCGTTTCTGTTCCAAAAGGTGTCTGCCGGTGTGGCCGTCCCGTCTCGCCGAGCGCAACATGTGGCAGGCATTATTGGTTAGCATAGGATCGAGTAATTTTTGCTAATTGCGACTGCGCTGATGCAAGAGGGCATTTTTCGCTCAACCTTGGTTTAAATTTGTTGCTCAGTAGAGCTATTAACTTTGTAAAACAAACAACCGTCCTTCTCACAGGCCAGGATATAGTTGAGGCGTTTTAAATTAAGAGCCATTTAATTAAGAGCCTTATTTTAAATTAAGAGTCTTAATTTAAATTAAGAGCCGGAATAGCCGTTAAACTTCCGTAGACAGTTTTAACCCTCCAAGTTATTCTCTCCCTTTAATGAGAGAGGCGAAAAGATAATCTATTCTGAAATCACTAAGAGTAATAGACACAAAAATCGAACGCAGAACGTCAACGATTGCATAAATATGAACGACTTAAGTGCATTTGAGCACGGCCATTAAACAGAAGAACTTGTGGCCATCGCGAGAAAGACGTGATTGAGACACGCCTCTCCAGGCCGTTTTATTCCTATGTTACATTCGTGTTGATCAGTGGCTACAGAGTTCAGCTGGTGAGCCCAAGGTCTCGGGATCGAACCCCGGCCACTGCAGCCGCATTTCGCTGGAGGCGATATGCGATGCCGGTGCATGTTGAACCCTCCCATGCTATCGAAATTACAGCGTATCCATAGCCTAAATGCAGCTTTCGGACGCTTCACATAGAATACCATACCATACCATGCCATGTCATATCATGTATCATATCATATATAATGCCCTACCATACCATGCCATACCATACCATACAATGTTGTCTTGGGATGAATGGGGTCAGGTGTACGAATTATATTGCCACAACGTTCTCTTTTGTTCGCTTTTTTGTAAGACTGATATCTTTGCAGCCTCCCGAAGCTGAACAATAGTTCCAATTTCGCTACACATAAGCTGCACACGCCCTCGCGACGCTGCCACTTTTTGCGCGAAGAAAAGGGGGTTATGGGGAATTTTCACAAGATCAACTAACCCACTTGTAACTCAAGCCGATAATAAAAGTTTTACAATCCAAAATTTACAAACCGGAATGTCGCGAGGCTGCAAGAGGATAGTTCAAAAAGAAGTGCTTGAATAGTGTGCAGCATTCTCGGCCGAGTACTGCCGTGTGCAGAGGTCACTATTTCCCACTCTGGGCTTCCAAACTTTTGTGGGCGCACGTTGGTACAAAAACCAGTTTGCCTTCAACGCCTTCGTCTGTTTGTCAACGTGCCTGCCTCGCCTGTCATCGCAGCCAGGCATCGATACAAAAATCTGGAAATATTCTGTTACATGACATGCGCTATTATCGCTAACCACTAATAATAGTAATCACATAAGAGGCTTTATACACCGAATTTGCTAGAAACTAGCGGTTTTACTGGTTTCAAATATAGTAAGCGATTGTACTATCGGGGACAAAAGTCTTCAGGACGCGCCAACGATGATCTGGGCGCCATAACCAGGTACACAGGACAGATCACAGCGAGTGCCGCTAAGCCTACCTGCCGATCACGTTCTATTCGGGATCCACTCGGTTATTTTCTGTCTTACGTAACGGATGGTGTCGATGTGCTATTTCTTTTCAATTTTCAAAGCCATACGCAACCTGTCTGCAGCATAGGGAACTAGAAGCGCTTATCCTCAATTCCCACTAATGATATGTAGCATGTCTACAGAACTGTGTGATACCTCGAAGAGTTGTACAAGCTTAGCAGACGGGAATATCCAGAAGCGCAAAAGAAGCTCAGCAAGAAGGAGGAAGCAGCATGGAGGCAGTTGCAGGTGGGCACCTTTCCGAACCCAGCCACACTGAGTAGGCTCCCACCGGGCTTAAACGACGGCAAATGTCGGGCCTGTGGAGAACGGTCGACCCTAGCCCATATGATGTGGGCATGCGCCCAATCCACCAGTTTAGTGGACAGTAAGGAGTCGTGGGAGGCTTTGATACGCAGCCACGACCTGGAAGAGCAGAAGACCATCATCAGACAAGCCTTCGAAGCCTTCAGGTCCCAAGGGATCACTGCCGTCCGACAAGGACGGGAGGGCAAGTCCATCCTCCTGACACTTGATCTGAACTTAATAAAGTTCTTCTACGCTATGCTATGCCATACCATGTCTGCAAACGATTGCTGAATTTCACAGTCACTTGCTACAGATATTGTGAGTCCAACCTCGTTACCCATGAGTGTGGTCTCGAGCCACCATGGCTGGTGACAGAACGACGAGCTTTTGTTCCACCTCACGCGACCCGGAGACTTTTGACTCCCGTAGTGCATATATGGCCAATTTGGCTCTATTTTTTGCTTGGTTTGTTTTCCTCCCACTCTGCCTGGACCCGCCGCGGTGGCTCAGCAAATTTTGAAGTTCAGCTGCTGAGATAAAGGTGGCGGAATAGCCGCTGAGGCCTCAAGTCGATGGAAGCGAAATGTACAACTCGTGATCTAGAGCATGCGTAAGCATAGAATGTGCTGCAATAAAGCTGTGGCGCATTCTAGGGCGGCTTATATTTCGATGGTGGCAGCCGCACCCGATTCTTGGGTTGCCTACGGGATCAGCAACCTTTGTTTTAGCTGGCCAGTGCGCTCGGCTTCCTTCGTCCTGCTTGGTGTGCAGCGATCCGAGTGACCAGAGCCGTCCACGTGCCGAGAACGAAAAGGTGGCGCTAGCACCCGCTACACAGACGCTGGTATATTCACCTTTCTGCCGCTCGTCATCAGTCCGTAGAAGTCAACGAAGGAGCACACGCCGCAGCCCCATCACTCCTACCCCTAGCACCCCAACACACGGACGGATACAACTACCCAAACATGCTGACCACATACTCAGAAATCCTACATCACTATAGGCTAGTCATAAGGGAATACGTGCCACTAGATTAAAAACTAGACAAGGAACAATAAACAACACTCAGAAGAATACAAACACGAACTCAAGTCCAAAAAATTTGCTGGCGGTTTAGCATTGCCAAGCACGAAATACTGGGCGAAAGCACAGTTCTTTTACAGGTTGACACCACTACCACGTACCTGGAAGTGCGATTGAGGTGTCCACTGACCCAGGGTGCCAGTTATGCGCTTCTTAAACTTTTCATCGTCAGTGGCAATTTAACTATTGTGCTCCAGCGGTCTATGCTACAGTGCCGGATTCCTGCCACAACGTTGTCCACGCCAACGCATTCAGCGCACATCTCTCTCCCTCTCTCTCTCACTACCGCCACATAGCTCAAAGCGCTAATATTAGTTTGATAATAGCATTGGATGATGAAGAAGGCGATGTGCAATGCACAGCGCGACAGTGTGGCGCAATTTAACATGAGGCGTGTTCGGCAGCGGCGATAGCCTAGTGCTCTGGGGCAGTGGCCAGCGAAGCTGATCTGTTCGCGCTTCCGCGCGATCGAATCCCAGTCGCTGCAATGTTTATTTATTTATTTGTGGTTTGCCAAAGTCACCCTCAAGGTCAAGCTTCACACAAACCGATGAGCCCATTTTACCTCATGAAGCAGTGATTTCGCGCTAAAAGACTTCACGCAATCTACCCAGAAGACTACGAGCCACAATGCGCACACTGTGGCATAGAGGCGGACCTATACCACAAGATATGGGCTTGCCAAGAAAACGTCGAAATAACGAGGGCAGACGTACCGACGATTAAGCAGAGGGAAGGAATGCCGTTCAGCCTAATTAGACCCAAATCTTCTGCAGTAGCTGACTGAAAGGGTTAGAGTGGCTGCAAGATCCAAAGGACTCCCGGATTAGGAGGAAAAACCACCAACCTTAAATCCAATTAAAAATGTTTTCATCATCAGTATCACCTTTGCATAGCCGCTGGTTTGATGCCCGCTCGGGAAGGACGTTTCTGTCAGATAAATTGTATCCAAACGGGTAGTTTCACAATATTTCGGATAAGTTCAGCTTCATGTCGGCTTCTAGTTTGCCGCGGTTTCCTTATGAGGTTTGCTCGAAATAGCCGTGAATAAGAACCAAAAGCATTTCACGCTTAAAAATACCTGTTTATAGCGCTACGTCAGTGCATGTTAAAGAACCACAAGGGGCACATAATCGTACTGGAGCCCTCCACTTCGGCGCCCCTCGTAATAATAATAATAATAATAATAATAATAATAATAATAATAATAATAATAATAATAATAATAATAATAATAATAATAATAATAATAATAATAATTGGTTTTGGGGGAAAGTAAATGGCGCAGTATCTGTCTCATATATCGGCGGACACCTGAACCGCGCCGTAAGGGAAGGGATAAAAGAGAGAATGAAAGAAGGTAGAAAGAGGTGCCGTAGTGGAGGGCTCCAGAATAATTTCGACCACCTCGGGATCTTTAACGTGCACTGACGTCGCACAGCACACGGGCGCCTTAGCGTTTCGCCTCCATCGAAACGCAGTAGCCGCGGTCGGGTTCGAACCCGGGAACTCCGGATCAGTAGCCCGCGTGCAGGTTTGGGATGTTGAAACCAAGTGCCAAACCATACCATAACCCCGTGAAGCATATGTGCATTCTTTTCGCCTCGCGTACCTCAGCTAATTATGTGAAATTAACATGAACGCTCAGAAACAAGCACTAATTTATATTCACACGAAAAAATTGAAGAAACGCTTAATTAGTAAAGGAAGCGTGGGGTGGCCACTGTCAGGCAGCGACGCGGTTCGGAAAGGCCGCCCCAATATTCTTCGCATAGCGCCATCTGAGAGCCATGAGCCTCTCTCATTCGAGCCAGCGCGATTGATTCGCCGAGCGTCGCAAAGATGGAGGCACAAGCGCGTAAACCGTGCTTCGGGGCTGCCGCGGTTATGGGATAGCTGCATAGCTGACTCAATAAGGACGCGGGCACTCCGTGCTTTCAGGCTACGAATGCACTGTGTCGCATCACTATGAGTCAGTACCTGTGTTTTCGATCACTTTAATTGCATGCTCTTGCAGCTTGAATGTGTAACACCTATGAAAAACGTTTGTGACAGACAGTGCAACTGAAAGCATGAAGAACAATTTTCTTAGCGATCAGGTGCCTCTCCAAACGAAATGAACACATCTAGAGCAAATCGAACATAATGTAGCTGTCAGTCAAGATCTACTGTTACTAAAAGCTCTCCCTTCCTATAAATATAAGGCGCACGAATACGCAAACAAACAGACCAACGGATACAGCTGCCTAAGCGTCGTAATTCGCCGGCGTCACAGTGCTTCATTGCGCGAGTTCACATTCCCGGTGAAACAAAGAGGCAAAAGGTCACCGTCTTGGATCAGAGCCAGACAGACGATGAACGGCTGACTTTCGAGGACAGCTCCTTCGCGCCACCATCACCGGTGTGCGGAGGCATCTTTGCGTCTTGGCCACCACTGGTCGTCTGTCAATCAAGTGCTCCCACTCCTTTCTCCTGTGGCTCACGTGATCACGCGCCTCATGACAGCTTGCTGGCCCTTTCTTATATCGTATCGTTCTGCTTTGTGCAAAGAATCGGGCACTGTGATTTGACCTCGGAGGGAACCAGATGAGTTAGATTAAGAACTTGAAAGAGTGCTGGTCTTCTGCTCACAAGAGTTTGATAAACTTCCCGCCACGGATATATAATAAAGCAGCGAAAACAAAGCAGTAACGGAAGGAAATCTGAGCTATTCCTGTACTGAAACCTTGGTGCACGATCTCTAACTAGAAGAGACGTTGATTTTGCGTCCCACTCACTTGAATGGCGATTAATTAATGACCCTTCTACTTGCGCGATTTCCGCTCTTTCTTGAATATGATTTTGCAACAGATGGAAGCCTGGCGCATACATATACAAGTGGAGCCAAAAGTAAACGGAGAGTGGTTCTGAGACCAAATTTAAGAGCAATGACAAGCAACGTTGTGGGAATTACCACGAACACACCGCGGCTTCATGTGAGCGTTTCAGTGGTACATTTTTTTAGAACCCAGGTGAATTATAGGATATGTTGGTTCAATAGTTTGGAACTAAATTCCTGTTGATCTCAGGCTTGAATAAAATTTTTGTGGAAAACTGAAAAACATTTCCTGTTGGTAAATGCCAGAGATTGTCCTCCGTACTAGCTGCGATTATATTTTTTGATCCCCGGAATTGAATGTTACCATGTGCCATCTGTGAAAAACCGCAATGTTGTGCTCCACTTCTAATAACTTGGTACGCGATTCCACCTTGCGTAAACAGTGCTCTGTATTTTTATATAGTATCTATGTTGCTCGGTTTTTAATGCAATAAGTCTAATTTCTCTCATGGCGACTGCCTGTAAGAATGCACTTCTATTTTTTGGACCCACAACTAGCCACTGGCTATGGGTCCAAGCTCTGGTTTGTATATGTTTTGTGCTCACGCAGAGAATGAAAGACATTGAACTGAACTGAACTGAAGTGCCTGAATTTTTTTGTTTGTTAACTCAGTTAGATCGCGGAACCGTGTTTTGTACGTCTACCATCCACGCTACAGCTATAGTTGCCTTCCATGGGGCATTCCTAATAAGACTGTACTACGCCACTGTTGTTTTGGCCCATGTATGTACACGGAAGACTGGCTTTGGCCGCTTCCTTGGCGCATTTTCTACAGCAAGCTGTTGACGGATTGCCTCATTCTGGACACTTGCCCGGACCCATGGAACCGCTCCGGCATCCTACGCAGCGAGAGTCCTGACTCATGGCCGAGGTCAGGCCTATCGGGCATGTGTTTGTATGCAACACATATTTGAAGCGAAAGCTTCAGTACGCTACGTAAAGCCGATTTAACCGTGGGTTGCCGATTGACCTTCAAGTGAGCCAGAGGTCAAGTGTGGCTATAGGCCTTACCATATGTGGTCCACCATGGTGTCTCACCACTTGACCACTGACATTTCCATTCGCAGGAAGAGGGCGGTAGAATAGACTGCAGCGTTCATTGGGTGGCCAACCTCTCGCGATGAACCATTAATTTAACTGCCACCTGCCAGGGTGCCAGGGTAGGCGCGCTGCTTATATCCTGTGTGTGAAACGCACTCAACGTTACAGACGTCAAGCTTTCGCTCTCTAACAAGGTTCAGCAGTACTTAAACCGCAGCTAACTTTTCCTTCGTTCAGGTCGACTCCCAACGTAACCCTCTTCCTTCTCCTGTTACCCGTAACCCCGTGCGGAGTACCAGGCCAGAGAGGGACAGCTCATGCGAATATCTCTGTCCTCCATTGTAATTCACCCCAACCTCTCTGACAGGCGTTGGAGTATCACAGATCCAGCACGCATGGCTAGCAAGCACCAACGTTTAGGTCACACGTTATATGCGATACAAGAAGCTAAACTTTCCAGGACGCGAGAGCAGCGATTAGCTCATTAGTGCTTTTTGGCATTAATTAACGCATCCAGGAGACTTTTCTCTCCGAATATACGCACGCTTCTTGCTATTTCGTCATCTTAATTTCATTCGTCATGGTCAGGTACGGGCTTTTATTATGGCCCAAGAAATCAAAGTGCCTTTCCTTTCTTCATATCCTCTCCTTCATATCATCTCCTCTCCTCTCAAGCTCATCTGATGGCGAAACGCAAAAGGCGCCCGTGTGATGTGCGATGTCAGTGCATGTTGAAGATACCCAGGTGGTCGAAATTATTCCGGAGCCCTCCACTGCGACACCTCCTTCACTCTTTTTTCACTCCCCCTTCATCTCTGTCACTATGAGTCATTACTACGACTAAATGTCATGACTACGTATACTTTGCACAAACTCTATACGCCTAACTTACGTTGATTATAAAATGCTGAGCCATGATACGTTGCAGAAGGACTATGACTACGAGCCATGACTTACATAGGTCATAGTACGTTACGCATCGCCATTCATGACTGTACATGTTCGCTTAGTTGTGACATCGTACACCGGTGTTCTGAAAATGGAAAAAAGTATTTTTGAGAGAAGGAAATAGCACAGTAATTGTCTCATATATCGGCGGACACCTGATACTCGCCGTAAGGGAGGGGATAAATGAGGGAGTGAAAGAAGGAAGAAAGAAAGAGGTGCCGTAGTGGAGGGCTCCGGAATAATTTTGATTACCTGGGGATCTTTAACGGGCACTGACATCACTCAGCACACGGGCGCCTTTGTGTATTGCCTCCACAGAAACGCGGCCGCCGCGGCCGGGTTCGAACCCGGGAACTCCGGATCAGTAACCGAGAGCCCTAACCACTGTGCCACCGCGGCGGGTCCCGCGTTCTGACATCGGAATTTCCTGCCATAGTCGGCTGCAGGCGGACGTCAGCTTTCGTATCAAAACGAATGTCGCCACTTCTTTGTGGCCTCGCTTTCAGAGTTACGTCGTCTTTTTTTTCGAGACCAGCCTTCGGGTATAAATGAATCATATCTAAAAAAATCGAGACAAAAAGCTTATAAATAAATCATTGCCAAACATACACCAGGAAACAAAATGTAGAGGCATACACTCCAGGTTGTTTTACCGCACAATGCAAGCAACATTTGTCTGTCGTTAGCATTGTTTTCACCCGCTATGGTAAGGACCAACAACGTATCGCTCATGCAAAATTGCTGCGATGGGCGGTGCGAGTATGCGAAAGATATTTCAGGAAACTTTAAGTTTCCCGCGTGTTGCGCTAAATGGTCCAGAGAAAACAGACGGTGGAGATCATGAAGCGATTTTTAGTGATGCGTGGCCAGAAAGGGCCACTCCCTGACCGGCCGGCTACGAGAGGCGTATGCCACCACCAGACTGCGCTCGATAACTTGACGCGGGTCTCATGCTGACACATCCCGAAGTGCAGCGTGCCACTCACATATCACCGCAGATATGTGCTGTGATATATCAGTGCCTTTTTTAGGTATATACGTATATATCTTTCAGAGTAAGGGGAATTGTTGCATTTTGAATCCGCACTGCCCAATATTTGAAACTTGAAGTTTGCAGTTTATTTTGCATTTGTATGGAATTTTAGCACACTGCACAAGAATAGCTATATAGGTCCCAGAGTATAAATCCTGCACTGGACACGCTCGTAGGTTATGCGCATACGAAAGCATCAGTTGCAATAGAGAAAGCAGTCGCATGACAGGTGATTGTAGGTAACCGAATGCATATTCAAATACATAACCGATCTGGAATTCGGAACTTAATCGAAAACTGTTTAGAATCTCGATAAATAAGAGCTAAAAAAGCAGTTGCGGAAAGCGCAAAAATGCAGTAGCTCAATACTCAAGACTCAGACACTTTATAGAGCACAGTGACAAAATAGCAAGACGAAAGATGCAAATGGTCGTTCACAGCCGGCTCTCAACGATCTGGACTATAGATGAAATCCTCCCTGAGTAATAAATGGGTTTTTGGACCACAGAATCGAGGCCCGGGTTATACGCAATGCCGAAAGATTGGGCAAAGCAACTACCTGTGTTTTCTAGTAGGTAGGACCAAAGCCGGGGCTTTAGACTTCTACACTTTTACCGCCAAAAGCAGATCTCCAGCACATCATTTGCGGCCTTTTACCCACGTCAAAAAGCTTTGATGGTCACACTGAAATTGCACTATACCTCTGTCTATGGTTAAAGAAACGGCGGCTCAGGGATCATCCCGGAATATTCCCGTAACAAGGCAGACAAGACAGCTGGCGCACTTCGCATACTGCACAGTAGATGGGTCTATGTAATTTTTAGAAGAGGTGACTAGAGGAAATAGGGGGCCCTTTGTTCTCCCTCTTTGTTCTACACACTAACCGTTAGAGCACACGCTGTACACAACAACAGGGCACCGATGTAAAGCTTAAAATATATTGGTGCGGAACTTCTGTCAAACCCCGTAGACAAGCGGAACTCGTGAACATGATGTGTTCGTGCATTTAGGCACCATAAACTTTTCAATGCTGAAGGAGCGTTTCATTGAAGGAGCGTTCACCGCATTTTGATTATTGTCATTGAGTATTGAGGAAATATATTTACATGATTCGCTATTTCCAGGGTGACTGAAGCGTCCACATAGTACGTTCACAAATTCCCAAACTGAAAAAAGAAACGGTGCCCTAGTGTTGACGGAAACTATGGACTTCCATAATAAAGTGCGATTAAGAAGGAAGAAAGAACGAAAAGCAATATTGTCCGCCCACGGGCTGACAGTGTTCCCAGATAAATCTCAGTGGAGAAACAATAATGCCTGTCAGGCGTAGGCCGCAGCGCATCTTAATGCAACTCAAAAATATTGTGCGAACCGACAAAGCTAAAAGACGGCACAGTCTTCGTACGGTGAAGATCGCCAGCAGAGCCAAAATATATATTGCGGACGTTAGCGGCGTGCACGTATCAACGTAGTCGTGTCACTTTATTCGTCGTAATGTGACACATTCATTTCAACCGAATTCGCAACCGCTCACCTCATTGCATGGTATCTCTTGCGCAAGGCACGCACACCTAGGCATGAATTTTCCTTTCCTTTTTTTCTTTAAAGCGAGAACTCTGCTCTTCGGGGTACAACTTCCGACTTCGCTGTTGATGAGACAATGACCTTCAATGTCTCACAAGGTCAAACTAAACTGCGTGGTGGTATGGGCCAAGCTATGGTAGTATGACCTCGTGATCGTATGAATATGGTCACTAGGTACCTACCTGAACCTTTGACCTTGACCTTGACATATAATTTGAGACAGTAAAGGCAATGCTTAACAGATCTTTTGCTCGTGTAACTAGGTTCAAGCCACGTTGAACCGGAGCCATTTTTTTAGTCATCATTGTTTTCATGATTTCTCCGCCATATATGCAAGAACGACCAAAAGGTTGGTTTCGAATATGTGCGATTGAAAATTAAACTAGTCTAGGGGCTTCACCTGACGGTGGATGGATAAAGTAAACTTGATTTTTTTTTTTTCAGGATACACTGACCATCGTTGAATTGCGCCCGCTTCCGTCGGCCTATGCGTTTTTCCCTCTCTAACCTCTAACAACGGGGCAGAAAACAGCATGCGTTGCTCGACTAAGATACGAGCGGAGGAGCGTCTGTAATGCGGCGGATTCGTATTCGACACGAACAAGTGAAGCATCGTGTCGGCTCTTCTCTCTCAGTGACCGATTCTTTCTTTGTGGCCCGTACCATAGCCCTGTTTCACGCGTGTTACTGTTAGGACACTCCAAGTATGCTTAACTCTGCAATAATGAATCAAAAGCCGGACATAGGTCCTGTATGTGCGGGCCCGAGCCAGGCTAGAGCCCTCAACTTCTAGCCCGGGTGCGTGCAGGGCGCAATTTCGAACCACCCAAGCTGTCGCTGATATCCGTATTGCCACACGTGTAAATGACGGGTCATTCTTAAAAATCAGGTGCTCACCCGGAGTACGGCAGTTATAGCGCATTTAATTTTTTCGTAACCTCTTCCTGCGACTTGTGCAGGTAGAAAAGAAAGTGGGAAGACAAAGGCCCAGCACGGACCAGGTCACAAAAAAGGTGGCAATTGGGAACCTGCCCACTGTGCCAGGTAGCAATGAAATTAATTCAGACAAATTTAGTGCAGTTGCCGCCTGCCCACCGTGGCACAGCGCATCAGACCATCGGTCGGGAGAACTATCTGCGCAAAAATTAGCCCAGGAAGAGCAACCTGGGTGTCACGAGCCCCACCTGTGGCTGTGTTTAAAACAGCCACCTGCCGGGGCGTTTGAGCATCGCTTAACTGCTGCATGACTGCGCTAGTAGTGACTTACCGTGATCTATGAACCAATGAGAGAGAAGCAGTACTTGCGCGTGAAGGAATTCCAATGATATGGCATTGTACGCTTAAGTGTAGGTTAAGCGTCGTCAAAGTTCTTGCTGAGTCACCTTTGCACAGCCGACATGCGCGTGAGTCTGCAGTATTTTAAGATACGACATAGCTGCTAACTGCTGACGAGGTGTCGTGACTCTGCGCTGAGCGCCTCTGCACTAAGTATTGACAAACACGTTTGCTGTTCAGGGGCTGTAAGTATCGGTGACTTCAGCAGCCAAACATGGACGTAAATGCAGCTGACCAAAATATTAAAAATAAATGGAATGTTTATTTAATCACCCAAAATATATGCATTTTATTATTGGTTATGTTTTTTATTCAATGATTTTCATAATTTTACACATTGGCTAGCCTTACAGGTCAGCAAGTGCGCTGTTTCAATGAAGACGTGTTTTTCTTTTCGACATTGTAGTCCCTCTGCGGTAGCGCCTGCGAGGTAAGGCAGGGAATGATAGAATAAATAATAAAATCGATTTTCGCTAATTTCACCGGGTAGCTAAAAAGTCTGACTAGGATATAAAAATCTTTCGCAAACGCTCATCACGTTAAAACGAGCGCAAGCGCATTGACAGAGTGTCTTCATCCTTCCAATTAGAAGTGGCGCATCAGAATCTGGTCCTTCTTCCCCACACTTCCCTAACACGAACCTTGACCCGTCTCATCCAAATAGAAATTTATGCAATGCGGTATTACAGAGTCGCGGCTTATGCCTAGATGTGCTCATGGCTAAGCCTCGACAGATTCCTCGCACGTTCCCACAATTCTTCCCAAGTTGCTCGGCCGAAGGGTCCCGTTCATCGCAAAGGCAATAACTTCGGCGTCGGTGCTTCCGCAGCCTCTGCTACATCACGCTTTCTTCTCACTCATGCGGTATGCAATGCAAACAGGCCTATTCTTAAACACGCAGTGCGCTCTGAACACGAAAGGAGTAAAAAGGTAGTAAGCTGTCCTGTAGCGCACTCCCTTTAAGGGGCAGCCTATGCCGCCCAAGCCCTGGGGTAGATTTCCATCATTAAAAATACGTAATACTTACTGTTGACAACGGAAACAAATTCCCTCATCAAAACATGCGAAGTTCTAGGAGCCACGAAGGCTGTAACCGAGGTTACAGCCTCCTCTACTTGGTAGTCTCAAGACCTCAGGTGCCGGTTTTAAAAGCCTCCTCCGATTGCTAAGCGCATCAAGATACCATGCTCTCCAGTAGGAATATGCCTCCGTGGCCAAGAGTGAGCATTCCATATATTCAGTGATCAAAATCTATTCCGGAAATTGAGCAGCGTACCTGCATGCCCCTAAAAGGGAGTGTACTAGGGGACAGCTTACTCTCTTTTTACTCCCACAAAGTTTTATTCGTGTTTAGAGTGTAGCACTGTCCAGCCTCTCAGAGATACTGGACGCTCTCGGCTACACAAAGGTTTCCGGTAATTGGTGGCTCTATTTTTTTTTTTGACGCATACACGCGAATTTACCGAGTCGATGGCCACGTTTGGCGTGGCAGTCAGGCAACCGCCAATCTGTGGAAGATTTCGAGGCTCGGTGTCCACTTGAAATTTCGCAACAGTTACAACCAAAGAGCTCTGCGTGTAACAGCCACAGATGCTAGCGGTGCACCCGATACCTCTTTGACGTTTCGATGGAGGCGAAATACAAGAGGCGCTCGTGTACTTTGTTATGCCATTGCACGTTAAAGAACGCCAGGTCATTGAACTGAACTGCAGCCTCTGACTGGTGCGGCCCTCTCTCTTCCTTTTTTCGCTCTCTCCTTCCCCTCCCCTCACGGCGCCCTTCGGATGTCCATCGTATATGAAACAGTTACAGTGCATCGCACTTTTTAATAACTAATTATGATTATGATTACTGCTACTATGGTATAAGACATGAGACATACATAAGACATGCATAAGACATGGGACACATTTTATGTGAGCTGCATTGAACGCCTTTACACCTTAGCTGAAGAAAAAGAAGCAAGAGCGCCAGTACAGCAGTACATGACAATATGTTTTAATTAAGCTAACTCTAACTTCATCACTACCTAAAGGTAACTTCTACGTGCATGCGCACAACGATCCGGCAATGGAGCTGCTTTGTAAACTAAGCTTCTTTTTCTTTTATTTGATATTGTATTTTATTCTCCCCCTTATCATCGATACGTGCTTGTCTGGACGCTATTATCTTGTCGCAGTGGTCGCAGTGTGTCTTTTATTAAGCTCTAAATACATCACAAAGTCATTCGGAGCGTACTGTCTATTCGCGTGATCATGCGTATACGCGATGTATTCGTGAAGAAAAAAAAAATGTCCCGTAATGTGATGGCTTAAGTTGTGGATTGAGGGTGGCGATGGGTGGGTGCCCACGCCAATTTTGACCGGCTTGGCGACGGCAGCTTCATTTGATCATGTGCACTTCGGAGGTGCCAGTGACCGCATTGTTAAGACAGTACATGTGCCTGACCGCCATCACCTCTAAGGCGTGTCACGGAGCATCATGCTTATTCCTGAAAAAGACACACCACACCATGGACAGGTACAACTGCCACTTCGAGTGTCTGCGTGCAATCACGAGACTCCCACTAATAATAATAATTGGTTTTCGGGGGAAAGGAAATGGCGCAGTATCTGTCTCATATATCGTTGGACACCTGAACCGCGCCGTAAGGGAAGGGATAAAGGAGGGAGTGAAAGAAGAAAGGAAGAGATAGGTGCCGTAGTGGAGGGCTCCGGAATAATTTCGACCGCCTGGGGATCTTTAACGTGCACTGACATTGCACAGCACACGGGCGCCTTAGCGTTTTTCCTCCATAAAAACGCAGCCGCCGCGGTCGGGTTCGAACCCGGGAACTCCGGATCAGTAGTCGAGCGCCCTAACCACTGAGCCACCGCGGCGGGGCACGTGCAATCCGAGACTCCCACTACAAGCGCGAACCACGGGATTTCATCGGTAGGCTGGCCTGCCGCCCCTGAAGGCCTTTATTGTGGCACGTAATGAGGACCTCGACGTCACGTGAAACGACGAAACTCAGTGGCGGGGCATAGATTGCTCCAACTACTGCCTAGAGACGCCCGGCATGAAGCAGCAACAGCGCAACATTGGCATGAGCCGCCAATCCCACTACTATTTCAACCATGGCGGGCTGTGCTGCTGGGACTATCCAAACCGTTGATCAGCAAACGCAACGCGCAAGACCATCGAGACGAACGCGGGCTGGCGGCATCCCGCATGGACCCTAGCAAAAAACGCAATGTTTGCAGACGCAGCCTGATGCATCTCGACGAACAGCGCCACGCTCGTTGTTGTGCCACCGAACGGCAGCCGCAAGATCCCGCTCAATACGAACACACAATCAGCTCCACTCAAATCGAGGCTCCAGCGGTCTTGGCCGCGATCCACAAAACACCAGAGGAGGCACTGAGTGAACTGCGAGAAACCAAAAGGCGAGTGACACACTCCGAGGACCACGACAATCTTAGGCAACATCGAAATATGAAGCCACGTACTCTGTATACAAACCATGGCTTGGACGTGAGAATGGACTGGGCGGCGTCGGCAACGAGGCCTCACACGCGCTGGCTAGCCAGAACGCAAGCGACAACCGCTCCTTCCCGGCCGCATGCGTCATTGCGGTCACACAAGGAAGACAGAGATCGGCAGAGTCTGGCCTAGTTAGCTAGCCATGTTTAGATCGTGAAAGCGCTCAGAGAAGAGGGACACAGAAAGAGACGGACACACAGTGCGCTTGCTTCCAATTTATTTTATTTGATCGGGTTCCGGGGCTATTGAATAAAAATTCACCCTTCCTCACTCTGTGGTTGAAGCCTTGATGATTTATGATGATTATTTATGGGGTTTAATGTCCCAAAGCGACTCAGGCTATTAGGGACACCGTAGTGAAGGGCTCCGGATATTGCGACCACCTGGGGTTCTTTAACTTGCACTGACATCGCACAGCACACGGGCCTCTAGAATTTCGCCTGCATAGAAATTCGACCGCCGCGGCCGGTGTCAAACCCGCGTCTTTCAGGCCCTCAGCCCAGCGCCATAACTACTCAGCCACCGCGGCAGCTGGAAGAAGCCTTGTAAGCATGCGCAGGTGAAGAGCAAATAGTATAAATTTCCGCTTCTCGTATGAAATAAAATCATTTGGAAGTAAGCGCACTGTGTGTCCATCTCTTTCTGTGTCCCTCTCTTGTGAGCGCTTTCACGATCTAAACAAGAAAGAGCGCGCGATTTCGCGGTGCAGACTCCGGTTAATTCCAACCCCCGCCCCCTGGGATTCACCGCGGCGCGCAAGTACCGATCCACAAGACCTGCACGGGATACGCGCTCACCGCGGACGTAACCGTCATATTGGCAGCCCTCAAGAAAGCCACGTACCGCAAGCTTCTCGCGCGAGAGAATGACGACCTGGAGACCGGCGCTGACGGCCAATCGACCGCAGTCACGTGTGCAAAATGTAACGGGCGTCCGCCCAATAGTACGGCATATGTTGTGGGACTGTCCGTTAACACCACGAATATATAAAAAAGTCCCCCCAAGACACGTCCCCACGTGCTGTGAATGGACTACTCCGATTGATGACAATATTACCCGACCCACGCTGCTCTCCCTCTTGGAATTTGCACTAGAGGCAGTCATTGACCGTCAAATGCAATCAACGTGCTTCCATTCAACTCTCCCACAAATAGGCCATCATTTCAGCCCCATTTTAGTAAGTCATTTACTCTCAGCCTAGCCTCGTGCGCCATCCCCTATGTGGAGCAAAGAATACAAAGCGGTCACGGGCGCCTGAGGAGCGCTGCCTTGGCTGTGTTGGAATGGATGACGTCATGGTCATCGCGGGTGTGCTCCCTATAGTAGCTTTTCGCTGTAAAAACTCCTTGGCATACAGCTTGGCTGCAGGCTGTCTGAAGTGAAACAGTTTTGTTTCGTTTGAGAAGTTTCACGTGCATGGTACAGTGCCGGCAGAAACCATGCAAAATTTTCGAATCAGCGCCATCACTGTCATTGGTTTACACTTCACTGTCTGCTGCTCTCAGTGATGTCGCTTTCTTTTTTATTGCATTTTATGGAGTATTTTTTTTAGCATCTTGACAATAGCACAATAGTAGCCTGCCCGCTCACGTCTTGCCATGATAGTAATCCCTCAGCTTTATCTACGCATAGGGTATGCAGATGGATGACCATAGACGAAACGATAAAAATTGGGAACACGTTGAGCAGTTAACAGCTATCGCGTGTTTCGATGCTGTTCAAGTTATGTCCCGACCAAGAGTAACATTTAATCACCAGCAACATGGAGAAGCAACATCCAAGCAACATTCAGGGGCCTTTTACTTTCTTGGGAAGTTTTGCGCAGCACGTTCCTTTCTGGGCTTCTTGTCCGAAACAGCCTTTCCGGGCTTTTATTTTTTATTCGCACCAATCACTTTCCTCGTCTTACTACGACACGACAATGATGCGAGGCCACGTACCAACAGACGCGTATTATCCGCGCACATAAGAGACTAAAAGGATGGCGGAGAAAAGGCGGGGCGGATGTCCGAGACCACGTTACATTACACCGCCAGCGGAGAGACACAAAGCCGTTGATCGCCATCATCGATCATCCAGCGCCGAAACGAGAAGCGACAATGTCTACATCGGGTGAGCTGACCGGTATGCAAATACATCAGGGACTACGCAGAGGGTGCGACGCCATTGCACGATCTAGCATCCCCGTCCATCAAGGGACGTGCGTGTGTGTCTGGGGAGGAGGAAGATGAAGGGAGGGAGGAGGGTTGAGTGCCGCAGGAAAACATCTGCCCCGAGTACGGACTTGCGCAACAAGGCGGCAATCTGGCCTCGCGAGCGCGGACGAGCCAGCCCGTGCCAGAGCCCGGGGTTGGCTGAGCGAAGCGAACCCGATAGGGCTCTGCTGCGCTTGCCGGTTCGTCCCGTCTTTCGGCTTCTACCCCGATTTGGTCCCGTACACGAAATCAATACCTCCGCGCACGCGCGCACGCACGCACGCGCACAAACACCTACACTGTCACCGTTACGTGTACCTCTTGTGTCCCGTTTCGGGAGAGAGAGAGAGGGATAGTGGGGAAAGGAACAGCGAGGGGACGTCGTCGCCACTCGGAATTGCCGCCGAGCGGCCTCTCCTGTTTTTTTATTACTCCCGTCCCTTCTTGGCAGCCTCTTCCCTTCCCTTCGTCCCGAAAGCTAGACCCCTTACGGCGCCGCAACGCGGCACAGTCGTCCATCGGAGATAGCACAGGTGGAGTGCGCCGCGACTATCGAGACGCACGTGCAAGGCCCTTTCGGCGCCGCGGTAGTAGTACACGGTCCGAAGCAAAGACAAAAGAGGAGGCGGCGGGAAAAGTGGGGAGAGCCATCAACGGCGCGTTACCACGAGCGACGGACGGCGGAGGGCGCTGGCGGCAAGGAGCGCGCGCGCGCTCGGAGCGCTTCAGGAGCGCGCGCACCTAGCGCCGGGAGAAAAACTTTCTCCGCCGCCAGTGCGCTTCCAGGGCCGTTCCATAGCGGACGCGATGGACTTCGGCTGAAAGGGGGCGGCGCTTTCGCCGAAGCCGCTCCGGCCGAAACTCGGACTTCGGTGTCCTCTCTCTCTCTCCTTCGCTACACCCCCGAGTCTGAGTGCGTGCTGCAAGGGATTCGAGAAGACGGTCGCTTCGTCCGTACCACGTGCTGTCTTCTAGTCGCCGGACCTTCTACCCCGTTTCTCGTGCATCGAATCCCCTCGATCCTGCGACGACCGTCCCGCTTTTTGATTCGGTGAGGTGGCCGGGGCGATGAATCCATGTGGCGTTGAATTATCCAGCAGCGTAGCCAGGATGCAGCGTCGACGGTACTTCTGAGGGACGTCGACTCGCCAGGGAGACGCACGGTCTTGGCGACGAACTTTGCTTTCAGTGCAGCACGCCATGACGGTGCAGACCGACCACGAAAGCAGCGTGCGATGCGCTCGCCATAATGCAGTGGGAGACTTCGCCTGACGGCTACAGACGTTGGAGCCTCTCTTTGGCGAGTTCGAAACAAGAAAGGGTTCGCAGTGCCCTCGTGACTTAGCAATAACGCGACGCAGCTAGCAGCAGCAGCAGCAGTTTAGGCAACCGATCCAGCGGCCAACAAGAAGCATCGAACCACCGCGACCATCTGAGCATCCAGGGCGCCTCTTGTAGCGTGCGTATTGTAGACGACGCGATGCTAGTTGAAAATGCACGTAGGCTTCAAGAAACTTGCACGGACGTCTGAGGCGTACAAAAAGCATAGTGGCTTTGCGTACTAGTCAGCAAGTAAACGCAAATAACCATAGTTTTGCACAGAAAATTCCTACTTAAACCTGCTTAAATCTCGTGCTCAGTTAAAGCGGAATACATTTACGCTTCAAACGTGTTCCCATTGCATTCGACATGTGAATCACAGCACTGTCAGTTCTCTCATGTACAAACGTTATTGCCTTTTCAACGGAATCACTTGCAACGAACCTCACAAGAGAACTCTTCAAAAGACAGCTTTCGATCTGTTCACCGAAAACGATATCAACTCGCTCATGGAACCGTAAACGCAGCCAAGTGTTCCTCCGACTTCCCGGACTTCGCAGTGCCGCCATCTTGTTGCTAAGACACTTTCGGCAATGCAACAGCGAACTGTAGGAACGCTGGAAGCGCAAGTAACAGGAAAGGACTGAAGCACACATGTTCGGTTTCGAGACCAAAATCAAGCCTACACTTACCACTAACCTCATTCATTGCGCCGAGTCGACGGACAGAGTTTGGCGCAGGAAGAGAGTTGTATTTCCTCGCAGTAACACTAACACGTTCCGGAGAAAGCGGCCCAGGAATAAAAAGAAACTTTATCGAGCCTTCGCGGCGATTCCCAAAGCCCCTTCAGATCAACGGGAAGCGAAAGCAATTTACGCGAAAGGGGAAAACGAAGTATCCCCGGGGCAAATCGAACACCAATTACCGGTGCACGAAAAACGAAGGCGGAAAAAGAGACGGCTGACCGTTTCTCCGACGCCGAAGCAGTCCTTTCACTCAAGCCCAGGCCGGTGGAATCGGCGCTTGCGAGTAAGAAACAAGGCAAGCGCTAGAAAGGAGAAAAAAAAAACCACTCCAGATCTTCCCCGCAGGTAAGGGAGTTTCCCTTCACTGCCTGCTGCTTCCCAAAGGTCGTGTAGAGAAGCGAAGTACGAGTAGAACGAAGTGAAAAGTCTCTTCCCACCCCTCTGGTACTCCGGTACGTGAGAGCCCTCCTCCAGCCCGTTCCTCCCCAGGACCGACGGAACAGAAGCCCTTCCAGTGAAAGAACCTCCCCCAGCGCAGTAGTCCTCTAGCTCGTCCTCAAGCGGAGCTCAGCTGAGGAGGCGGCAGTCTGTGCAGCGGCGGCACACCAACAGCGAAGGACCAGGACGTGTCTTCGGGGAACCCGAGGGCGGGCCGCACCACTGCCAGGAGTGAGGGTACCCAGCGAGGCGGCTTCCGGGCCTCAGGAGGAGTCGGGCCCAGTTCCAGCCGCCGCCGGAAACCGGCACTTCCTTGGAGTCTGTCGTCGTCGCGCGTGGTCCTCGTGAGTGGTGTAACGGGGCGCCCTCCGAAAGAGAGCGCCGAAGCGGCGAGCCTCTCATGAAGGGAGCCTGGTCCTCGCCCGTCATGTCCTTCCTAAGACGCGGTCAGCAACGTCGCCGACACTCCGCCTTCGCCACGGGGGCGCAGCGCTACGAGCTGGTCAGCCGGCACCCGCCTCCGCTGCCACAGCGCCAGGACAGCTACAGGACAGTGTGCGTAACCCAGTTCCACTTACGCGCAGCACGCGCTCGTTGCACGTGGCACTCGCACTGTCCGCGCCCTAGTCGGTGCAGGACAATAAAGAAACGCGCGTCGTTTGGGCTTCGCTGGCAGCCTCGCTGAGCGTCATGCCATCGATTGTCGGCGGACGGTCCAAATGGGGAAACGCAAGTGTAGCTTTGTGGCAAGGGCATTATGCGTGCATTATGCGGGCATTATGCTTTCGGCACGCATGGCACGCATTTCGCCGCTTTCCGTAAACATCGTTAAGTCACGACCGCGCTGCTTAACTAGATAGACGCTGTAGAGTATATATGCATTGAATAGATTAGATAACCTAAGTTAAATTATCATCTAATCCACAGGATGGTCTTTTTGACAAGGGAAAAGGCTGCTAGCGCTGCCTAGTCGACCAAGAAAAGCGCACAGTCTTTGCTTTCGTAGATGGGCTCTTTCCACGCAACCTTGTTGCAATGTGGTCAGCCAGCAACAGTGGACGTCACTCCTTAGTTGCGGACGTCACGAATAGAATGTACGCGTTTACGAATCTGAAGGTCTTTTATGCCAAGCTATTTGGACAAGAACTTCGCCAAGGTCGAGGCTTATCTCCAGTCACGATCGACCACTGCACCAGAGAAGCACTTGCCGCTTAAGTTCAACTTCAAGTACTACTTTGAGTACTTGATACTGCAGGCGCTGTCGTGGTTAACAAAAATGAACCAGCTGCGATGGAGTGCCCACCGACTTATAATATGTCTCATTTCTCAAGCTCACGCTGGTGGCATGGTTTCTGCGGGAAACTCCGCGAAAAATTTTCTCTTGAACGAGGTCGTTATAAACAATCATATTAATTACATGACGTTAAGAAAATACCCGATGGATGCAAGCATTTCCAAGACAGCGGGGACAGTAATGTTCCATGAAAGGACACCATTTTAGCAGGCAACGCCCGACAAATTCACAGTGCTAGTTCGCGTTAAGAATATATTCCCATGAGCACGTCACATATACCGGGTGTTTCAGAGAAGGTGATCACTAATTTAAAAAAATAAAGTTTTTGAGATAACGTGAAGCATTTTGCGGCATAGTAATATTAGTGTTGGCGGACGTAAAAAAACAGACGAATTAAGTGATTAACTAAATTCTGATAGTCAGCTTTTTAACTATTATCAATCGGCACCTGACTGCAATTATAGATTTGTAGGCGGGCGTTAGTAATAGCTATATTAGTTTTTTTTTAATTTCGAAAACGCGATTAACTTCGGCTCAACAAAATTGGGCTATTTCGACTAGTCACAAGCACTGGAGGGGTTGCTTTGCCTGCATGCTTTTCGAAAGTGCATGAATTTTGGCACGATGTAGCCAAATTTTGTCGTTCCGCAGCGGCGAGAGTAATGACGTTCTCGAAATTCTAAAAACTGATATGGCTATTATTAACGGCCGGCTACAAATCTCTAATTACAGTGGGCTGCCTATCGGTAATAGTTAAAAGTTAACTATTAGGATTTAGTTAATTTCTTTACTAAACATATTTCACCCGTTTTTTGACTCCGCCACCACTGGCATTAATATGCCCCAAAAAGTTCACTTTACCTCAAAAACCCTACTTTTAAAATTATTGATCACCTTCCCTGAAACACCTGGTATAATGTACGCGTATGTGTTTCGATGCCAAGCTATCTGGTCAAGAACTCCGCCACGGTCGAGGCTTGTCTCTTGTGTAAATCGATAGGTGTTAATTACTCTGAGAGTTCTTCAACAACGATAATGAGGAAGAAATAAAGGTAGGGCTGTCGTCTAATGAGTCGGCCGGTCAGTGCACACAGAATTTTGTTTCTCATAAAGTAGTTTAGGGAAAATATCCTGGTGTCCCCAAAATAGCCTTTCTGGTTTTTGACATTTTCGTCAGAAGCTCTAGATACGTTAAGCTACAGTAGCCTATCGACACAATACCGTCATACAAATCAAATCTAATCAAGGTTTATTGAATCCCCAATAGCTACAACATGTAAACTATACAGGCGAGGGTCCTAAAGTAATACGACTGTACCGGCGCCCTCGATAGATCACTACATAATAAAGAAATAATAACAGCAAAATCAGCGCATTGGTTACAATATACAAGACGCAAGATGTAATAACACGCAGCAACGAATACTTTGTAATAACTCTGGTACTAAAATTATACAGAAACAGCAGAAAAAAAACGTCAGTTTTGCAACAGAAAGACCTTCAGCTTATTATTGAAAACATGTAAAGGTAATGTGGCTTTCCATGAAAATGGCGTGGTGCTCCAAAATGCTGCAAAAGAAGACGTTATTTTTCTGTAATGTCAGTCTTAATGCGTAAGTGAATGCTGCTGGTTTTGTCGCGGTAAAAGACGCATCGTTTTAGGAAAATTCCTTTGCCAGTAAACCAAGAACTAAGAACGAGCCCTCTAAAGTATTCAACGCGCCATGAAGGCCGCGTGCTTGGTTTTCATAAAAGCGACGCTCGCATATCTCAGGCTTGGAGCCCCTACACATCGCCTTGACGACGCTGCGACGGCTGTGGATGGCACTTGGAGCATTTCTTTTCGAAGCACCGGCTCAAGGAATTCAGCCACTCAACGCATGCTTGCCCCTGTCTCAGCTTCAAGCCATTTTTGTTCCTTCGTTCCCTACGTAATAATTTGTTTTTGTGCAAAACTCCTGAGTGACAAAACCTGTCTGGCAAGAAGGCAACGCTTTGTGCAACAGAGAGCTGGGGAGGGCGAGGATATGCACCGGCTAAAAATACAACAAAATTAAAATTATATTTGCTTTTGGGTGCTTTGTGCGGATATTATAGCCCAGCACGAATGAAACACCTAGCAGCATGTATAAATTACCATGGCTGCGGTTATTTGTCCAGCTAATTGTCAGTGAAATGTGAAGATTTCCACAGGGAACGCATTGCGGCAAGAATCATTGCATGAACCTTTAAAACGGTCCACCGATGTCTGGTGACAACAAATGCTACATTGCCCATTTTGTTCCGGCGCTTTGTCCCCCCCCCCCCCTTCCCCCGACTCTTTCACCTTCGTGAATTATTCTCTGAAGCGTGCAATAACCTGGACAAGTACAGGACCACCGTTCTTATATGTTGGGTTTGCTACGATCGAGTGGCGCATCGCACAGGTCATCGAGATTGGCTGACACCTGGCCGCCATCCAGTCACGTGTCTAAGGCCTGCGAGCGTTGCGAATCAGGCCCTTATGATTTACCGGCCGCACAAATCGGAAGCATAACAAAGAGAGGGATATAAATTTTTTACGGGGATAACCGATGGAGTGTATGCATATTTCGCAGTTTTTCCTGAAATATATCGTTGTAACACACTGGTTGCCATGTCTTCGCTATTAAGTGCCCGGTAATTATAATTCTATGATCGAAACATTGCAGTAAACAATGTTTCAAAAAATGTTCTAATTTATCTCAACTGTTATTCTCCTAAGATATTCTGAGCTCATATTGCATAAAAGTAAAAAAAAAGTATCTCATGCTCGAGTAAATAAAGGTACATGCATAGGAGATGAGCAGCTGGTTGAACATATTCTGCCACGTCCTCCCTCAATGCTGCGTCATCTTAGCAAGTAGGCTGCATGGGAACACAGCCAAACTCGTGTGCTTTCTTGTTCTGCTACCACTTTTATTCCCCGAAGGGAGAACGCAGACAGGCCGTCTTACGAAACAATAAGTTGCGCTGACCAATCTTTCGCTGACACACTCGTCCGCTGCACCTGCAATCTCTTTGAGAAAGCCCGGGGTTGCATGGTCCTCTTGTCGCATGTCTTTCTGATGTTGCCATAAGCCCCCAAGCGGCTCGCTCGCTCGAGTGCCAATCACCAATAGTGCGTCCGTCTTGCTTGACTCCTTGCTTTTCATGCTCCGTAGCATCGATGATCCTCCTCAGCTTCTTATCTCGACGGGAAATCTCTGGGCAGCACACTCACAGGGCGCCATTGTCCGCATGGGATGTCCGATAACTTCTTTTTGATCGCTCAGGCAGTTCCCGTCTCAGTGCTCCTTATCAGCTCCTGAGAACGAGATATCGATTTCTTGATCGGGCGTTCTAGGGGGCGACTGCAGTATGTTACAACGAAACAAAGTAGCTTTACTCGATTTTTTTCTTCTTATCGTAGAATGAGCACATGCAAGAGGAATATTGTAGCTGATGCGTCGTATACCAGCTCCCTTAGCGACCGGCGCTCTTTCCATGAAGACTTCTCGAAATTTCGCTTCTCCGTGATTTAAGATTAGGCATAATGGCGAAATGAGCCACCTCCGATAATTGGAATGCGTTCGATCGCTTGCGCCTCGCTGCTCGCAGAGATCCGTGGTAATTGCGAACGCGAGCACCGGAGCGTGCATTCATGCCAGTCTGCCGTATAGACTTTTTTCTTGTCCTTTCTCTCTTAACGAGAACAAATTTAAGCTCCCATTTTATCGAGAGGTTTTATAATTTTTTGCGTTTTCGTGTGCCGCATAATTTATTTTATTCATCTCATGTATGTGCCTTTCGAACGCTCTATCACGACTGCAAAGGTAAGATTACTGACGATAGCTAGCGTATCTAGATGACTTTTCTATTCTTTATTACCTACCTTCCTGGTCAGCACGAAAAAAAATCAAACCAAGTTTCTTAATTAACACTTGGTTGTCAGCAGGGATACTAAACTGTCTGATCCAGTATTTTATTCCTCACACTGCTGAAAATTTAGCGCTTCGTTAATACAAGCTCATAAAATCCAAGTCCAAAGGCCTCAATATTCCCGGTTTGATCTCCGTTGTCCGCCCAAGTTTTAAGACCCCGCAGGAAACGAATCAAAATGCAGAACAATGACATCGTTTCTCCCTTTCCTATAATAGGGTGTGCCGTACGTCTTCGACTCGCTTAACTGACTTGCTCACTCCTATAGCAGCCTTGCCCCCCCCCCCCCCCTCCGCCCCCACCTCCACCGCTAGTGAATATATAAGTACCCCACCAACACCGACGCTGGAGCTTACAAGGCTCGGCACAGGGTCCAAAAAACAAGCCGTCCCAATGAAATATTCCGCCCGCTTATTAAAGCCCCGCCACCGCTTGGGAAGCACGGGAAGGTCTTGCTCAGTTCCGCAGGGCGGCCCAACTCCCAAGCTCATAAACGTTCTCTTTATCAGCACATAGCGAAGATGACCTGCGCGCACTTCTCAGGTGGACATCCTTGATAGAAGTTAGGCCCTAGTTTAATTGATGAACAAACTATGAAGGAAAAGCGAGCGAATGCATTAAAGCTTAATGAGCTTGGGAGAGAAAAAAATTGGCAGGCTTTATATGCCTTGGCTGTAGTGGACCACCGGACAGAATAAAGTATTCAGCTTTCATTAACGTTTCTCATTATAGCGTAGGCGTGTACATCTGCGTCATATTGAAGAGGTTGAATGCGTACCTAGCAAATTCAGGAATACGGTGCCGACATGCGTAATTACCAAGCTTTCAAGAAGGACGCACGAACCCTGGTTGCTCCTTGGGTTAGGGTAATGTGGAGTAAGTGATAATAATAATAATAATAATAATAATAATAATAATAATAATAATAATAATAATAATAATAATAATAATAATAATAATAATAATAATAATAATAATAATAATAATAATTGGTTTTTGCGGAAAGGAAATGGCGCAGTATCTGTCTCATACATCGTTGGACACCTGAACCGCGCCGTAAGGGAAGGGATAAAGGAGGGAGTGAAAGAAGAGAGGAAAGAGGAAGGTGACGCAGATTTGCGGGTCCAACAGGCACCAAAACAGAGAGCTACGCGGCAGCGGACAAATAGTTCGTGGTTAACGCAAGCAGGTTGCATAGACAACAAGAAAGTGGTTTAATTAACTGACACGAACAACCCGGTTTAGAATAGATAGAGCGGCAGCCGAAGCTTCATTTCTAATCGTTACCTTTTGCCTTAGATAAAGCCGGTGCACAGTGCCAACAAAGAATGATTAACATATGCTCAGCCTGTCACCATGTTTAAATTTCCGGAGCGGTTCGCTGCATGGCAACGTAGATCACAAAAGCGCACATTCTAGGGCAAAAAAAAAATAAAACAGAAAAAAAGAAAGTGAACGGGAGCAATGGGAAAGGGAGGGGGGAGGGAGAGGCATGAAGCGTGAAACCTTCATCAGTATCGGTCATCCCAGAAAGCTCTGTGTCCTGTGAAAAATGTGCGGCACGAGACGGGACTGCGAAAAAGTGGAGCCCGGTGGACGTGACCACCACGCCGAGCGCCGATAACGGCTCCTCTTCGCGTAGAGTCTCGGACTCCAGCGAAGGCTGAGTCCCCGGGAGTATCGTGCTCCCGCGTACAGTAGCCGATAACGCCCATGCCAGTCATGCGCGCTGGCCGGCTGCAGTATAGAGTGTTATGTGGGACGCACAAGAGCTTCAGGGCGCAACTATATATGGCGTTAAGCTCTAACGGAGTGTCTGATCGTGCGGACGCGTCTAAACATCTTTGAAGTAGAGTTGCAATCAATTTTCCAAGAGTTGCTTTTTAGTGTCGCCACGTTAAAAACATGGTTGAACGTGATTTTACTGGATAGAGATTTATGTACTTCCGTCAAGCACTTTGAACACGCTGCGAGATGGTCGTTGTATATTACCAGGATGGAGCTGGTGTTTGAGACCAGCGTCATGGCTGTAGGGTTAGACGGGCAAAACGTGGTAGGTTAGGCTCCCAAATGTCCTCCTTAATGCAAACATCGACAGCGTAAACAAGTATACACAAAAAAATACAAAACAAAAATACAAGAAGCTGTTAACAAGCAGGACTCTGGTCATAACATCGGCAGCCGCTTTCAACCTTTACAGCATAAAACTCCACACTTGCGCTGAGCCACCTGTATACACATGATATCCTGTATCTCACTATCACGCAATGATACAGGACATTGGCTAATTCAGGATAGCGCTATTCTAAGGGAACTCTCAATTTTCTGGGTTGTCTGCTGCTATTTTTGCCTAAACAGACAGCGTGGGTTCTCAAAAGGCGGACCCCACCCACGCGTGCAGCAGTGTTCAGCAGTGATTGGCTACATCCGAAAATTATGTGGCAGAAAGTGTTTGTGTACCTTCAGGATGGTCGTAAAAAAAAAAAAGATGTGACGGACGATTTGGCGTGGTTACGCGAAATGATAATTATGCGCGCTCGTTCACTTCGGTTTCGGTTCAAGGTTCGGTTTAAGCGGGCAGTGTGATAGCGGTGTTTTCTGGATCCGTTTCGCACACATGGAAGTTGATGAAGACGAGGACATTCAAAACAGCGCGAGGGACTCCAAGTTAAACATTTTTCAAAATTAGAATTTTAACTCTAAATTTCAACAATTATTAGAGCTTAATTACGGCAATGTGCTTCTCTTTTTTGAACCTGCAACGCACACTGTCCAATCCCCCACTATGCGTATGTGCAACCCCACCAGAGGCCAACAACACTAACGCGGGATGTTCGGCCGCGGCGATGACGTAGTGCTTTAATGCAGCGACTAGCGAAGCTGATCTGTTCGCACCGCCACGGGTTCGAAACACACTCGCTGCCATAGAATGTTTTATCGTAAATTGTTCTACATAGTTTTCCATAAAGCCACCTGGCAGGTTGCCCACAACCCGGTGGGGCCCCTGCCGCAGTGTTTTGCCGTAAACTGTTTTGCATAGCTGGCCATAAAGCCTGTTTGCAGGTTGACCACATCTCGGTGGGCAGGTTGCCACCTGCCCATTGTGGCAGGTGGGCCACCTGCACAGGATTCGAACAAACAACTATCAGTGAAATCTGAGAGTGGGGTTATAGCGCTAGCACACTAAGTTTTCAGAGCAAGCCTAAGCTCCTCCGTAAGGGTATGACGCGATACCCTTATAATGGGTCCCTTCATGGGCCCAGGGTCCTCTTAGCGCATCACTTTGCATACATGGTCGCTCACTACTTTGCATTCATATATCGCGGGGGGTCCTCGTACCACTCCTGGCGATGTGGAGCAGTGGGTAAGCGATGGGCCACTGCCCTGCAGTGGCAGCTGGCCGTTTTTGCTCCTCCCGAGCAACCTCTCGCGATCAGTCACTAACTTAACTGCCACCTTCCATGGTGGGCAGTTTGCTCACTACCCAGTGGACAGGTTGTTATGATGTCAGAAGGTCACGTGACCTGCTTTTCGCCCACAACACATACACCGGATTTTATGCAGAATGGAAGTCTTATCGCTATCGTGTTACGAACGCACCCTTAACATCGGCCACCACGATTCTTCCCCCGAAACAAGGCTAGCTCCTATGTAGCACCTGCATGGTAGGTAAGACACAGCACGACAATTCTTGTGAAAGGACACAGCGCAAACAAACGGCACGCAAGAAGGTGGAGACACTCACAAGCGCCCCCACACAGCAGCGCACTGTAATGCAGTTCCTTTACGGACAAGCTTACCTAAGGCTGCGGCCCCCCACAGCCCAACGACCGGAAACCATTCCACGAACACTGGTCGCCGCGCGCGCGCGCGCGCGCGTGTGTGTGTGTGTGTGTGCGCGTGCGTGCGTGCGTGCGTGTATGTGTGTGCGTGCGTGCGTGCGTGTGCGTGCGTGCGTGCGTGCGTGCGTGTGTGTGTGTCTGTGTGTGTGTGTGTGTGTGTGTGTGTGTGTGTGTGTGTGTGTGTGTGTGTGTGTGTGTGTGTGTGTGTGTGTGTGTGTGTGTGTGTGTGTGTGTGTGTGTGTGTGTGTGTGTGTGTGTGTGTGTGTGTGTGTGTGTGTGTGTGTGTGTGTGCGTGCGCGCGCGCGCGTGTGCGTGCGTGCGTGCGTGCGTGCGTGCGTGCGCGTGTGTGTGTGTGTGTGTGTGTGTGTGTGTGTGTGTGTGTGTGTGTGTGTGTGTGTGTGTGTGTGTGTGTGTGTGTGTGTGTGTGTGTGTGTGTGTGTGTGTGTGTGTGTGTGTGTGTGTGTGTGTCTCCACCGCATCTTTGTTCTGCCCCGTTCCTACGAAAAAAGTGGCAGGCGGTGCACGTATGTTATTACAACCGTCTCTTCGGGTGTCTTATGCAGCAGGCACGTCACGTGGGCACTGACTTCGCGCTTTCACCCGCTGCCTTTACTTTTAGCAAGCTCTTGTGATTTCGTGTACAGAATACACACTGCTACCGTACTACCGTAAGCCTATTTGTCTACTCTTGTAGACCCTGGCATTACATGACGTTGAGCGAGCTTGTCCAGAACGATGGCTGGTAAAAAAAGCAAGTCTTTGTTCTTTCAGCGTCAATGTTTATTGCGCTGTCTTAGCAAGACTTTTAAAGCCCCTACCCCCTCCTCTCACCCTTTCTTTAGGACGACAGGCTAATGAAGCTTCTTTATAACTTTAGAATGCCACAGTAATAACTGAGGAAAGGCTAAACTTCTGAACATATCGCTATCACATGTGCTTAAGCTAGAAACCTCATCCGAAAGTATGGGAAACTGAGCTCATCCTCCAGAAAACCTTTCTATACGGTAAACTTGAAGCCGCTGCTGCACTACCGAAACTCCTTTGCAACGTAGCTGCAAGATGACGCTGATCAAATAACCATCCACGCACTTCAGCAGCCAACAAAACAATACGCCAAGATTTTACTAGGTGCTCTATTGACCGTGCTGAGAAATGTGCCATTTAATAGTTACGTTATTCTAGATCATTTATATATAAACACGAAGACGTGAAGCCTACAGAGTGTTGGCTCCTCATTAAAGCCTTGTACGAAGCCCGATACTATAAACGCTAACCAATATTTATATTATTTCAGGAGTTGACAAATCCCTGCTTGAAACATGGCTCGCAGGTAATCCTTTACTACATGAAGTAAGGGTAATTTTGCCTTTTGTATTGAATTTACGTCAAAAAGACTCTTGTTTCTGTTACACCTCCGTGCTTTTTTAGGGTTTTTATTGAGCAAAGAGTATGTTTCAAAGAAAAATTGATTTCGTAAGTCCCTGAATACGTTTTGGTTGCGTTAAGGAATGTGCCGATTTTTTTTCGTATACTCAGGGACAACTTTCTGTGGCTCTGCAGCCAAGGCTAGGCAGGAAAAGGAAGAAGACGAACCTGTGTTCCCGTGCCGTGGGGAGTGGGTTGCTCATTGTTCGAGCTAACGGTGGGGAGGGCTGAAGGTTGGAAGCTGGAGAGACGACGCGAGTTCGCTAGTTCGGAGGTAGCCCACTCGACTTGAGCACCGCGTTGTCGATGCGCTACTTCTCTTTTGAGTTTATGAGAAGGGTGGCTTCAAAGGAAAGATCAGTGATATGTGTTTCGTAAAAGAACTCGCCTGCATACTTTCGTTCCTTCGCAGACCTTCATTTCGAAAGCTACCTTGAATTAGCCTGGCCGTAACCTTGAAACTCATTAGCAGATTAGGCGCGTTTTAATTGCTTCATCTAACATGCAATTGCTTTCCAAGTATTGGACGCTAGGGGGCAAAACAATATTAAGCAGTACACGCTGCAACACATGTAGAAGAACCGAAATTGCCAAGATCCGTATAGACGTGCTGAAAAAAAAAGGATAATTTCTACTGGCTTCATTTGCAGAGAATTTTATAAATGAAGCTGTTTATTCTTAAGTCGCTTCTAGACTTCAAAAGAGACAAAAGCTTTATAACAATGTCTCGCCGCCATTACTGGGGCACTATCCGGCGTAGAATCGCAATGCAAATAGTCTAGCATATTTTTTCTGATTCATACGATTTGTTTGAAGCAGTAAACTGCCCGGCGGTTTGACTGTTTTTTTATTGGCAGCGGTCCCAGGAAGCATTCTGGGCGTGACAGTGCACTTTTCCAACAGGATGCTAAGTAGCCGATGAAGTAAGATTCCTAAACAAACTTTTTCTCTACAGAAGAATAACAAAACGCGAAAGGAAAAATTCAAACGCGACGAAGTGAACTAGATTTTATCTCAGGGATAAAGATATTTTTGTTGTCCGCTTCAAAAGTGCACTGACCACACTTTCGAAATTGTTAACAACCGTTGTTCGTGTTTCTTCTACATCAGTTATTAATTGTGTGTTTGCTTCAGAAAAGTTCGGTTTCGGTTTCGCTTGCCCTGAATAGGGCACGGAAAAGTTCTCAATATCTATGAATTCCCGGACGTTCGCAAGCAGATGATGCATAGTAGTCTTACGTGCAAAGGAAAAATTTAAACAGATCTGGGAAGCATCAAGACCACGTCACGAACAGCTTTACTCGGTTAGGAGGGTTAATAGACGACTAACGCGTTAATCGAATTAACGGCGAGTTAAGCCATCCGGCAAGCAACCTTATCGTGAATGTTCTTTCTGCTATTTTTGGTCATTGCCGGGATCTACCGTTGACAACGGCAGCTTTTTTGTTTGTTTTTAGGGAAGAAAGGCATGATGAAGAGGTTCCTTGACGTAGCTTGTGTTTACCAATCCGAACGAGTGCTGTCTTATCTGCGAGCGGGCTCCCGAACGACTTAATCGTGTTGTTGTGTATCCCCGACTTGGAAACGCGCACTGCTATCTCGGCTGCTTTGGCTCTCACCGCTTAGGATTACGTTAGCGAGGCAAACGGATCAAGGCGATGGAGCAACACCGAACACTCTATGTGTTGTTGTTCATTTGTTACCACCGTGTGTTTTGGTTGTGGCCAGCTCACGCCTGACGGCATTTAGTATGCGGTGGTCTTTGCGTTAAGCCTATCGACTCCTTACTTTCTGACGTTAGTGAATGGGTGTCGACGTCCGACTGTGCTAGAGCACTTGGTGACGTACCCACACTAAATACGTTTCTGCAAGAGAACAAAACCATTTTACAAGAGGCACGTGCGTGTCAACAAGTAACTCTGTTGACTGTTTTCCTTACTACTACTAGTGACGAGAACTAGACGAAAAAGAAGCTATAAAGTGCGAGCGTAAATATTATCATTCTCTGGCGGCATACTACGTCAGTGGGATCCAGTGCGTGAAAATTAACGCTGCACTTGATAGAAAAAAGGTCTGTATTGAATACCAGGTGTTTTTTTTTAGTTTTCAAATTTTTATTTTCAAGACAGTGATAGATGCGTCAGTGTGGTCTGTGCAGATAAACTGTACACCAATGAGGATATTATGTTGATGATAGAGTTCAACTAAAAGGCGATTAATTAGCAAAACTGCTATTCAACTAATTATTTTTCTTTTAGGGTACAGATTATGTTACAAAATTGAAGGCCGTCAACATCGAGGGTGAACCCAGTTTTTCGATTTTCAGTATCGGCAATATGGTTTGAAATATCGAGCGAAAAAATGCACTTCTGTAAGCTCGTTCTGCTGACTTTCCCGAATGACATATTTACAAAATAGCGCCTCTCGCATTTCTAATGCAGCATCTAAATACACCGTTTGTGTTTTTTGTAAAGTAGAAGAAAAAAGCATGATATCGGTGATCACACCACGCGCAGCGACGCTGTTTTGCAAATGTGCAGAATGGGAAAGCCAACTCAACAAGCTTATAAAAGCGCATTTCTCACGCACGATATTTCGAACCACAATACTGATTCAGAAAATCATAAAACTGGGCTCGCCTTCGATGTTGACGGCCTTCAATACTGCGACATAATCTCCTACCCTAAAACTGAAATTATTGAGTTGAGTAGTTAATTTGAGCTAATTGTCTCTTAGTTGAACTCTATCACGTAGAAAATGTCCGCCCTCTTGTACAATCCAAGGCAAGGACCAAACCGACGTACCTCTCACTGTTTTTAAAATAAAAATCCCTAAACGTTAAAAAGTTGTCCGTCATTTCGGTCCAACTGAATTAACACGCTGCTGTAGAGAGGCTGCGAAAGCAGCCACAGAAGCACGTACTATACAAGGCTCGCGTGAGCCAAGTTTTTGCGAGAGACTAGTCAGGCGCACCTGCTCGCCCGAGATGACCTGGCCGCAGTGGCATTTCGCAACGGCGCGGCGCATTTGGAGAGGGCCGAAGAAGGGCAACGCCCATTGCAGGCGCGTGTAGCTTTGGTCACATTCATTGAGTAAAACTTGCCCGACGAGACGGCGGCCATTCGCTTCGACCCCCCCCCCCCCCTTCTCTCTCTAAGTGCTAGCACGTGTTCGCCTGGGAGACAATGTACCCCTGGCTTCTTTAATTAAGATGCGCCGCATTCCGAGCCCTGCGCACGCTTCAGAGTGGAACGACCAGGACGGCGAAGCCGAACGCTTTTAACGGTACTTATTTTCGAGTTGTATCTCGCCAGGAGTTTGCGAGGGTGTACACACACAAGGCCGGGGTGCGTGACGCGTTCGTACTTTGTGTTGTGGGAAAGCGAGCCTTTTCAATTATGTGGTTCCTCCGGGCGCTATGTAATTGTTGAGAAACTATGTACAGTACACAAAAATAACAAGTTCTTAGTTAAACACCTGCTATCGTAATTCTGGCGTAGTTGTGGAATACACCGCACTGAAAGGGCGGGCTCAGTATGAGACGGCCGAACATGCAAATATCTTTCTCTACGTGCCTATCAGCACGTGGAAATGCTCAACGCTGGACTAAAAGTGGGCTGAGATTGACGTTGATACCAATCAAACATCTCTGTCAGGGCTTCGTAAACTGATAGCTGTCTGGCTTCAATGTTAATTCGATTACGTTTCCCGCGTGCAGAGACAGCCGATGCTGGAGTCGTTGGAGCTGTCGAGCTATTTGAGCTTTTTTTCCAAAAGCAGGAACGAAGCCATGCACTCAGGTTAGGTCCGATACTGGTGCCCAAGCTCCCGACACACATCTAAGACTGGGCTAATGGCTGCACAAGGCGGGCGTGTTTAAAAGTCCTTCGCCGGCATTCATACATAGGGAAACATGGCCAAGTGTCGTAAATTTAGTGCAACACAAATATGAGTTCATACTTGCCTGGACGAGAAAGTTGCAGCCCCTTTTACAAGGGCGGCTATGCGTCCGCAAAGAGTAAATGCTGTTGAGAGGTAATTGTAGGCTCCAACGTGATCACGTGTGAGGATGCAAACAGAACCGATAACGATGCCTGCAGATAAAGACAGCATTGGCCGTGGTACATAAGACGTCAATCTAGATTACTTCAGGGGATCAAGATAGAAATTAGCTGGGAAGATTATTCACAGATTTTTCAAGACAAACGTTTCTAGCGGAAAAGAAATAAAGAAAGAAGGAAAGAAATAAAGAAGGAAAGAAAGAAAGAAGGAAGGAAAGGAAGGAAGGAAAGAAAGACAGAAAGAAAGAAAGAAGGAAGGAAAGAGAGAGAAAGAAGGAAAAGAAGGAAGGAAGGAAGGAAGGAAGGAAGGAAGGAAGGAAGGAAGGAAGGAAGGAAGGAAGGAAGGAAGGAAGGAAGGAAGGAAGGAAGGAAGGAAGGAAGGAAGGAAGGAAGGAAGGAAAGGAGTAAAGAAAGGGAAAGAAAAATAGAAAGAAGGACAGAAGAAAGAAAGATAGAAAGAAGGAAAGAAAGGAATAAAGAAGGAAAGGAGGAGAGAGAGAAAGAAGGAAAGAAAGAAGGCATCAAAAGTGGGTAATAAAGCAGTCAGTGAGCGAATCGCTTTCTCAGGGTGACCGACGGGCGCTGAGTCGCGATCATAGCCCATGATTTATAAATCACAAAATCTTTCGAAACGCTTTTAGACCTGTTATTTGCGGGTGTATAGCGTTCCGTATATACTTTTCTTTATCATCTTTATCTTTATCTTTATCGAAACATGCGTTTCGACAGAAAAGGAACATAGACATGGGGTACGAAATGTCGTAACTGTGCTGACTGCTTAAATTGCGAGCAAAAATTATGTGACGTGGAAATTAAATTACTTGCATTGATCTTATTCAGCAAACATGGGTCGGTAAAATAGGAGATCGTTATGCCATACATATAAAGAGAGTAAAAATCAACCGTACGGCACCGGTGCGATCCGAAACTACGATCTCCGAACTGAGCTACGGAGCCGGCTGTCCAATCTTATACTTTCGGCGGTACTTATGTTGCATGTAACCTATGGCATATGTCGTTATGACATCTGTATGTCATAGCGAGCCTCTCGTTTCCTTACCATTATCTGCTCAATAGCTTAACGAGGGCCTCGGTTCTGGCAGTCGTGGCGCCATAAATAGCATCACAGGGTTTTCGCGCAGCTTCCGCCCTCACCGTTCGATGATGTGCCATGTGACGTCCGCCGCTATGGACGAGGGTGACGTTGTTGAACTATCTCAAGGTTAGGCTACATGAAAATTTAAATACCCCCGAAATCAAAAGATCGGAGAGCCGACGCCGTAGCTCAGTTGGCAGAGCTCCGGATGCTCAATTCGGAGGTCGAGGGTTCAGATTGCACCAGCGGCATGTGGTTTTTTATTCTGCTTTCTAATCAATTATTTTTCAGAGATACTATAGTTACACTATTCTACTATTGATCAACACCACAATTTAAAAAAGATGAAAACATTTCCTTGTCCTCTTTCCTTTCGGTGACTGTTGGCTCCCTTCATTTCCTTAGGTCCTAATTATTCGCCATAATTTAATCAATTACGGTACCTACGGCGAATATTACTATAAAATTTTCAGCCGCACGATATATTGCAGGTTGTGAGAATGCTTCACTACCGTTTCCAGTTTATTAGCTTTAAGCAAAAGCAAAATAATTTGACCGTATGCGAGCAAAATAAAAACAGTCTTTGAAACATGAAACGATACCTTCTTGTTTCCTAATATTTTTACTCCGGACGCCTGATTCATTCCGTGCATTTTCAAGTTTGACACAGAATTAAAAATAAAGTTGATGACTTCGAACTTACTGTTTTATTTATTTAATTTCTTTCTTCATGCACCTACATTGCGCCCTGGGGGCATTACATCAAGGGTGTATTTAAAAAAATGCGACATGCGAATAATCAAAACAATGGTACAATCAGACCAACTCTCGTACTAAAATTTCGTTTCAACATTTCTCGTACCACCCGCCGCGGTGGCTCAGTGGTTAGGGCGCTCGGCTACTGATCCGGAGTTCCCGGGTTCGAATCCGACCGCTGCGGCTGCGTTTTTATGGAGGCAAAACGCTAAGGCGCCCGTGTGCTGTGCGATGTCAGTGCACGTTAAAGATCCCCAGTAGGTCGAAATTATTCCGGAGCCCTCCACTACGGCACCTTATTTGTCCTTTCTTCGTTCACTCCCTCCTTTACCCTTTCCCTTACGGCGAGGTTCAGGTGTCCAACGATATATGAGACAGATACTGCGCTACTTCCTTTACCCAAAAGCCAATTATTATTAATATTCTCGTACCAGAACGTAAATTTTGCCCTACCGTTTGTTAAACTAGGGAATCATCACTCGAGTTTATTAATTAGCCTCATCATGTAATTACCTGAATAGTTATTTCAACAACGCTACGATATTGTTACCGGCTGAGAAAGAAGTGACTATCGGTGCTCTTGAAGACGACGAAGCTAAGTGTGTGGTGAGCGTTCGCAAAGCCTCCGGTCGTAGAGCACATCTCTACGCTGCGCAATTGTTTGTGGAGAGCTCCCGGTAACATTTCGTGGACGTGCTGGGTAGGCCCCGGTTATAGCGAAACGATGAAAAGAAAAAGACATAATAACTACACAGTTCAAAACTACGCAGTTCGCGCAGCGCTGGCGGCGTTCGCAACCGCCGGCGTCCTTCAAACAGCCCATGCATGGCTCCTCGTCGATGTGCGTTTCAATCTTCCCCTGGCAATTCTCTCTGTGCCGCTTCCATCGTGGAATACGAGCCTGCGGCCGATCCGGCCAGCCACAGCTCCACGCACCGGCTCTCCCGCAAATGCTCGCGTCCATTTATGGCCGTGTTGCGGCGGCCCGAGCTGCCTGTCTGCTGCCACAACGCATCTCGACCGCCGCTCGTACATTTCCTGCCACGTTCTCCTCCTCTTCCTCCTCTTTTCTTCCCTAGCCTCCCTTTATATCGCCCGAGCCACTTCTTCCCGAATCCCTCTGTGCGTCCCTCGCCGGCCGGCGTCTGTTCTCTGTATATCCCTCTTCTGCGACTCGCGCAATCGACGCGCGTCTACCGTGCCTCGGTGCCTCGCGCAGTTCCCAAAGTGCCCTAAACGACACATCTGCGCGCCCAGACGCCCCATACATCTGCGAGGAAGCCCCACAGTTGCGCCTCCTTTCTCTGCATGCCCCTTCAGTCGCGGCATTCATTTCATGCCTCATCTCGTCTCTGTATTCCTCCTTCTGCCTTTCTTTCCACTTCTCGGCCCTTTTGTGGTACTTTCAAGGCGAATAAATGCGCTACTTTGGATTCTTCTCGTTTTTTCTCGCTTTATTTGGTCAGAGTTGGCGAAAGCGCGAGGGTTCCTTCAGATTTGTTTGATAGTGTTATGCGTACCCGTACTTTTCACGCTTGACTATAGGGGTGTGGTCCGCTTGCTGTCGATATCAACTGCTTGCGGTTGTGCAGGCCCTGCCGTGAGGGACAGTCTTATCCTCGTTCTTTGCCGTGGTCGCTCGCTTTGTACGCTTCGCTTAGAAACTTATCGCTTCTGACAGCTTCTTGTTGCCATTCGACCGAGGAAAGTAGCTCGGAAGAAACATAAATGAAAGTCCAGAATCTTATGCTTGGACTTTCTGAAATCAGAGAAGAAAGATGGAGAGAAGAGAGACAGGATTAAATAAGTGTGGGCTTTCTACTTCGGCGTGAATTTTGCTCCTCTAAAGCTGGAGACAGACTGAACAGCGATGGTGCGCGGATACATGCGGGTGCCTTCAAACGCGCCCCGGTATATGATGAAGTCACTGACTTGTTTCTTTTTTATCTAATAATAATTGGTTTTGGGGGAAAGGAAATGGCGCAGTATCTGTCTCATAGCGTTGGACACCTGAACCGCGCCGTAAGGGAAGGGATAAGAGAGAGAGTGAAAGAGGAAAGGAAGGAAGAGGTGCCGTAGTGGAGGGCTCCGGAATAATTTCGACCACCTGGGGATCTTTAACGTGCACTGACATCGCACAGCACACGGGCGCCTTAGCGTTTTTCCTCCATAAAAACGCAGCCGCCGCGGTCGGGTTCGAACCCGGGAACTCCGGATCAGTAGCCGAGCGCCTTAACCACTGAGCCACCGCGGCGGGTAATCTAATGGAAACATTTTGCTATTTCGAGTTTCTGTCGTGTTTCCTGTAAGAAGGCGACCTCTAAGATCAAACAGTTCTGTGCGAACACTTCATAAACACTATCCGTGAGTTTTTCGCACCCTGCCATGGTCTAATTTTGTTATTCGAGAGCACGTGCTATCTTATTAGCTGAATTAAGGCATATGCTATTGGAATTGTATAGCTCACAAATATACAGTGCTAAGGTTTATCATGTTCACCTGAGTCTTCACTCGTTTCATACTCTTGATGTCGTCTTCTGTCGCGCAGCTGCTTCTCAATTCATTCTTATAGTTGTCAGAAGCTTAAGCAGCCTTGTAACCTAATACGAATTATACACTGCTGTCAGGCTTTTCTGTGGATGGCTTACGACATCTACGTCAGGGGTATTATAATTAGCGTGCCCATACCCGGTAAGAATTTTTTTTATCCCTTTCCGTCGGGCGTAGGGAAGAGAAATTGCTCAACTTAATTCAATTTGCTGCTGTGGCTTGGCTAATTATGGGCAATGTTCATTAGCAGGCGCTTGGATCTCTGTCCACTGACTGAAATCCAAACTGCCACAATTTTGGTTCTTCTAAGTGGATGTCAGGGCACGTGCTGCAAGTTGCCTTTGAAGGGAAGATGTGGTTCAGGGGCAATGGAGAGGCTTCTAGTCGACATTGGAAGTGCTTAATTTTTCTTCGCTATTTTGAATTTTTTTGTTTAACTTGGTTCTTCCGTATTTCTTTTGGTATTTCTACGATTTCCCCTAAATTGCCTCACTGCTTGTTTTCATTTTTATTTCCACTAACGCATTTCATTGGTTTTCTAGTTTCTGTTCATGTTTTTTCTAGTTACGGCGGAATCACTGCTTCGCTTTCACGGCAGCCAACTTTCTGTTCAGTCTGCTGATTATTTTTCCCAACCGCTGTCAAGAGCTTAATCTAATTAAACTCTCTCTCTCTCTCTCTCTCTCTATCTATATATATATATATATATATATATATATATATATATATATATATATATATATATATATATATATATATATATATATATATATCAAGGCAGTTTTACGACTGTTACCCAAAATTTGTACCTCAGGAAGAAAGAGACGACGCAAGCTTAGTCTTCAGATGATGTTCGCCCGCGTTGCGCACATGTAATTTTCACATCATGTATAGTTTTTCTTTCTTTTTATTTTTTACGGCTCTCGTCATGCCTATAGGTTCTCATAAACATACGCCAATGGCAGCATTAACAGTCTCTGTTCCTGCCACAGAAGCTGCATTGCTTCTCTACTCGTCCTCAATAATTAATCCTCGTCCATTTGTCCAATACACGGTTCAGCCAGTTACGACTTTTATAGAACTCATATTGTCATGAGAGAGAGTAAAAAGAAAAACGAATGAATGATATAGGTAAACGCCAATCGGTAACAAGGCCAATACAAGCGATTTATCCTCATTCCCCGTCGCTCACTTTGATTGCGCTTCTGCTCCCCTTATGTTTCTTTGACAACCACGCACACTTCATTACGCGGAAAGCACCCCAACCGCCGACGCGCAGGTCCCTAAATGACGTCTGGCTGTCCCGTTTCTTTTTCAAGCACCATCGCCCACTGAGAGCGCGTTTTCCTCATTACAACTCCCGAGGAGGGCGCAGAAAAGCGATGGAAAAGCTCCAGGCGAGGAGGAGGGGGAGGGTTCAGGGGGGAGGGGGAGGGTTGGGCTCGTTACCACAAATACGATAGGAAAGTCGCGCGCGAGCGAAATGAAAACAACCGCATTATTTGAAGAGAACTGCGCTTCCTCGCAAAGTCCTCAATTTTCGATCGGCAAATACGTGTTCTTTCCATTTCTGTCGCATTCTCTGATATAACCCCCACACCCGAGCCTCCTGCCCTTCACCACTCTACCTGCAGCTCTTGCTCGTTCTGTTCGCTAATGCCGCCCACCCCCAAGGCCGCATGGGTGCCTCGAGTGAATCAATCGCTGCCGAGAAGTTTTAATGGCGTCCAGGCTGCACTGCAGCGGGGCGACCGCGCCTATTCGGGACTCGGCCAGCAGTCCGCGCACGAGCACGTACTCGACGCTCTTGCTTTTTTTCCCGCCCCTATATACGCCAGCTCGTAGTGCGTATAACGGTGGCGGCAGCTTGTTTTGTTGCCTTATCTGGCCGCGCACTCTCGCTCCGGATTCGGGCCACGTGACCCGCCGCTCACCCGGCCGTCCCGCGCGTCACCCCAAGCAGAGACAATCAATGCGCAATAAATCAATAGTGGGTGGCCGCGAACTGCGTGGCAACCCATTCGGCGCGTTGTGGCATGTAGTATATACGCACACAGCCACGCTGCTCGCGTGCCAAACACAAGTGCGCCGCTTTGTGTAGAGGTACGCGTCCGTGTGCGCCTTTAGCGTAATGCTTTATTTGTACACACTCGACCCCCCTGGAATGTCATGACGCCGTTTTGCAGTGTTGCGCAATGTACGAATGGCTGCTAATGAATAGCATGTATCTGAGGCATGACGCCGTGCCTTCGCTGTGGATTTACGTTGCCTTTGTTTTGCCTTTGCTGTGTCTTTGCCGAGCCTTTGCCGAGGCTTCGCCGAGCTATTGCCGAACCCTTGCCAAGCCGTGACGGAACATATAGCGCTAAGAAACCAGGACGAACAATGAAAGAGACACCACGAGCGCTAACTTTCAACATGGCAAACCAACTCAGCCCGAACAGCTACTCTGATATTGCCAAGCCTCCGCCGAGCTTTTGCCAAACTCTTGGCATGCCTTTTTCGATCCCTTGCAGGAGTTTTTTCGTGCCTTTGTTTAGTTTTTACAATGCCTTCGCCGTTTATCGCCTTGTATATATAAGGCATTGTGGGGTTCCATCGAAGAGGTCTGACTCGACTTTAAGCTTCGGGAGGGAAATGCTGCATTACAAGCTAAATGCGCTGCGTGCGAGGATTGCCTGTGTAACTGAGACGACCTTTCTCAAATGAAACAAGAAAGCAGCAAGTTTCGCGAATTGACGAAAAAAAGCACAGCTTTGCGTATGAGGCTCATGCAATGTCAATCAAATATGCCTATTTTGTGACCGCTTTGAAATCGGGATAGGCATGACCTCAATGTTATTAGCTATATGCGCGCCCGGCTAAGCTCATTATCGCCCCTAGGTGAACATCTGAGTGTATATTAGAGCGTACATGCGAGATGGTGGTCATTAAACGAAGAAAAGTCGACGAATTTGACCGTGGAGCCATATTTTCTCTTTTCGCAGTATGCATCCTGTACTCGAGTTTTACAAGGTGACCCTAAACCAGCGAAAATTTTGAAAACACATCCCAAGGCCCTACAAAAACATTCAACCCCGACCAAAATGATTATCTCCCTCTCTTTCCCTCGAATCACTACTGATAGTGCTACCGCCCGATTAAAACTGAACTAGCGTTAACTTCAAAAGTATCGTTCAACGACGATCTCTCTTTGATGCTACAGCTAGACAAGACACTTGAATCACTGATGCAAAACAACATGGTACCTATAGTAATATTGGATTAAAGGCCACGTGGGGGCGAATTGGATTCCATCGTTTTTCCTTTCTTTACATGGTGGCCATGAACTTAGTATTTTCAAGCTGCGAATAAAACTTGGTCGATGCCGCCACTAGGAGTTTCATGCATGAAAATAATGGGGCATTCCAATCGGCGACCTTGGGCGCTAGTGCAGGATGCCCCGAGTTTGGCGTAACTCGGGATCTCGCTGCCCTCTGGGGACACCCTCGGATGATTGAACTAATGGCATCAACACATTAAATTCATCCCTCGGCACGCGTCCAGGTTTATTGGGTTATTCAGAGTCACTCTGGGTTTATCACCATTTGAGCGTCACCTGATGTGCTTGGTGGGCGGTCGGCAAAGAGCGACTCACGTGATCACACTGCCGGTGCCGTCTTTCATTTGGTTTAGTTTATGGGGGTGTAACGTCCCAAAGCGACTCAGGCTATGAGGGACGCCGTAGTGAAGGGCTCCGGAAATTTCCACCACCTGGCGTTCTTTTACGTGCACTGAAATCGCACAGTACACGGACCCCTAGAATTTCGCCTTCATCGAAATTCGACTTCCGCGGCCGGGATCGAACCCGCGTCTTTCGGGCCAGCAGCCGAGCGCCATAACCACTCAGCCACCACGGCGGCTGCGTCTTTCATTTGTTTATCGTCCCCGCTGAGTGCATTAACTGTTCAAGTAAATTATTCAAACGGTGTTTTGCGCATTTTAGCATGCATTTCATGGTATTTCATAACAATTTTATACTGTGAACGATGCGTGCTGAATGCGCTCTAGAATAATTTGTAATTCATTACAAATTCTCTTGTACCGCTAGAGAACGTGAAAAAAGCGTCACCAGCTGTGGTGGTTCAATTTTCACTGTTTTGACTTGATGCAAAAATTCAGTGAAGGAGGCGGAGCTTCCTTTTGTCACGTGACTTGGTAGACGGAGCAGGGGATTTGAATGGAGCGGTGGTTCGGCAGATTAGTTTTCTGCAGTCATGTGTGAACAAAGGCGGCGTAGCGCGTACGAGCGGAGGAGCGGCAAGAAGTCTGCCTTTGTGCCCCGCGTAGCAGCTTCTAGGTGCTTCGTTTAAGCCATAGCTACGCTCAAGGTCGGCATTTTAACAACAAGAGCCAGTTGTGCACCTTGCGTGGGTGAGAAATAAATATATTAATAGAAAATCGATGATCCAGCACCGCTAAGTAGGCATGCATGCATTCAGTTCACCATTCCAATTCCGCATACCAACTCATCGGCTGGGGCCTGCTTCCGAGCTTTCTCCGCTGGTGTTCTACACCTGCTGTACAGTCCCAGGTTGGTTCACTCGCTGGATGACGTTACGAGGGCGGAAGGGAGCCTTCCACAGGGGAGTCATCATGCGAGATATCCTATGGCGTGCATTTCACCCGAGTCTGTCTTCTAGTCTCTGGTAGATCTGGGAGGTGTTTGAACTGTGCCGTTGTTGAAAGTTATTCCAAATGCCACAATACCCCCATTAGCCTTGATCAACACGCTTACTGTTTTTCGGCGCTTCTTTGCACTCCTGGTCCAAGATCGGCAGCTCTGGACTCGTGCATTTGAATACTTTTTTTAGACTACGTCGATAGGAATGCGGTTACTGGAGATTAATTACAGCCTGACTAGAGCCCATTTTGTGATGCGAGATTGGTGGTAGCTCGCTTTTGAATGTTTTTAGCACTTTTCTGCTGTAAAACTGGCCTGTGTTTCAACTCCGCGCCAAACAGCGACACGCATAATGACACGAGAATCCAGCAATACATCTTGAATAAAATCATCTCCAACTCAAGTCCTAGCCGTTTTACAGGTGCTTACCCTGGTTAAGCCTTTCCTTGGCCCACAAATTTATATCACAAAAAAAAACTGCGCACGAGCACACACCTCATTACGTAAATAAAGGACTTGAAGAGCAAGGCTAGCAAGTTAAGCTGCATTAGAGAAACCAGCGTTTGATTTATGGATGCACGCACTTTCAGAGCTCGAAATTTTTTTTTCTTATTAAAGACAAACTACCCGAAACCTTAATTGGCGATGAATGGCTTACCTTTTTGAGTTTCCAAGTATTTGATCATTGCGATAAATGACGGTGTTTTGATTCCGTGTGGGCTCTCAAACTTTTAAGCGAGCGAACGTACGTGTTTACTCCTCTTTTCGTACTTTCCTGGCTTACGCAAAATAATCTCGTTAATTCCTCGATTAAGTCTGGTTTAGATTTTGGAGAAGCTTTTATTCCAATGTATGTGCCATCGACACATCCCACGAACTTCGTGAAGCTGCCGCGATGAAGGAAACATTTCTTAATACAAGCACGATTCGGCCGCAGTCTTGGGAAAAGCGAGCCACCACATCTGCACGGTGGGCGCTGCGTACAGCGACTCACATTGGTGTGGTAACGTCCAATGTGCCGGTCTGAGCCAACGCTTCCCTGTAAAATCCCAGTCCTGTGGAATCCAGGGGCGCAGAGGACTTTCTCTTCGAATGCGAGCGGAGATCACAGCCAGTGCATCCACGTTTTTGACAGGTAAAAATGACGGCGGAACTCTTCGTCGGTCATATCATTAAACGGGACTAGTCGGTCATACTGGCATTTGTCGCCACTCGAAGCGAATCGACCAAGCTTCTATTGCTGCTGCCGCCGCCGCCATGACAGTTCTGAGTTGAATTTGGGAGCTTCCACCATTCGCGAGTTTGGCCCGGGTTCGCATGTCGATAAAAAAAAAAACATCTTTAGGTCACATTCCAGGTGTGGCGTGTAATTCTTATGGGCGTACACACCGCCGTTGGGCCACACCCCAACGTGTTTCACAGCAAAGCCTTGCTTACAGACACCAATGATATTGACCGTCGAAATACAACACGTGGAGCGGACGTCGACTTAAGAACCTGAGCATTACAATCGAAAACACATATTGTGTAGACTGTCGCTGGTTTCTTACCTCGGACCACGTCGCACACAACAAAAAAAAACTGTCGTCATTTTACTGCAGCTGCTTGCAAGGCGTTGGTCCAAGTATGATGACGAATTGGTGCTATGGAGCATGTGCTATCCTCCAACAGCATCGTATCACAACACTCTTTCAGCTGGCATGGTCGTGCTGTCATAGAAAGGAGTGAAAGCGTTGGCGAAAGAATGCACCGCGTGTGCATTGCTTGCGTTCGACCGTGGATAGACAAAAAATAACCGAAAGAGGAGACAACTTTTGACGCGCCCGAAAAAGGCGGGGCTGACGGCATCCAGCTAGTAAGCAGGCAGACAGCGGATAAATCACGATATTGTGATTTGCGATTTTGCGTTTATAGCATTTAATGGCGCTGGGGCTCCGCATTACGCAGTATAGTGTTTTTTTTAATTTTATTTTGTTTAGAACCTAATTGGACTTTGTTTGGAACGTACTTCAAAGTGGATGTGCTTTCATCTGGAGTGTTTTGTTCTGCAAAATGCTAATTTGAGTCTAAGAACTGGACGGGGAAATTTTGAACCCGGTATAATGTCGTTTTGTGTATTGTACTAAAACTGCTGTGTACATACAGGGGGACAGGCTCTATCAAGCCGCAATTTGGCGGCTTTTACCCGTCACCGCCTTTTCTCCTTAGAGACAAAATAAAGTTTGATTTGATTTGATCCTGCATAACATCCCAGGAGCACGTTTTCTTGTCCCGCCAACTGAAAAGCGTGCTCCAGTGGTCGATCTGGATTCAGAGCTCTGCTCGTGATTGCCGTTTCGAACACGCCATAAAACCCGAAATGATTCCGCAGCATCCAGCACCATGTACAAACGAGGAAAGTAATGAGGAACATCCCCAGAGAAAATGGCACTCTTTGCGTCTACCTAGGGTCCGCAAGATGGCGCGCGCGTCATCTTGACGCTGCGTATACGGTGCTCGGTGGAGCCACAAATCACGCCCCGCAAAAAAAAAAGAGAGAAAAATTACTCAAGGAGTCGAAAGAGAGGTTGAGGTCCACTCTTGCGCTCAGGCCTTCCACGTGCGACGCACAAATATGGCGGTCGTCCCGATTTAGTGCGTCGGGGCGACACTTTGTTGTCCGCGCCGGCCACCAATTTCTAGCGGCATTCACGGTGATACGTTTCGCCCTTTCGCCACGCACTAGCGACACAAGTCACGTACCATCACAGCGTGCGTGGCCGACGGTGGCGCCACTCGGCTGCGCCGTGCGTAGATGGGCCGCTGCCTCATATGGCGTCTGCAGTCCCAACCGCTTCACAAACGTCTCGCTGGTGAAGAATACCGAGCACCGACGCAGCAGAGTAGCAGGAAAGCCTTTTTTTTTAATCTTGATGAGGAAGGGGGAGGGGGAGGAGTCCGCCATATTACCGGTTATAAACGCGACAATGTAGGTTGGAGAGACACGTATAGAATATCTTCCAGCCCCCAGCGCAAGTATGTTTTGCTCGTATACTTTTATGGCAACCAGTGCTAGTTATTATTAGTCAAGACATGCACTTCTGAAAAGTTTGTGCGAAGGGGAGCGCGACTTTGGGACAGGAATGACCGGAGGGAGGACGATAAGAGAAAAGGAGGATAAATTGCCTTGAATATCCCACACCCTAACAAAAAGGAGTAAAAAGGTAGCAAGTTGTCTTCTAGTGTACTCCCTTTTATAAAAGGGAGTGAGCTAGAGGAGAGCTTACTCCTCCCTTTTTACTCCTATCTAGGCGTATTCGTGTTTAGGGTGCATAAACCTTTGGTTTTCTCTCGGTGCGACAATATGGCACATATATCTGCAGGTCTCTCTCTGTTTGCCTCCTTTCCGAAAGGACCCACAGCTCGATTTATATGGCATATTTACATGTGCCGACTCCATACTCTGGTTGCGCAATTCCGGCAAGACTCCCGATGATTCCGCTCAATCAAATACTTTCCACTGATTTGTAAAGACTGCAGCAACTCATTCTATTTTGCTAATTTCTCAGCAACCTGACTAAGGACGTGAGTGTGAACGATTGTTGCGTGCCTATCCAAATACAAACCTGTTCTCAAAGTATGTCAATATCTAACGGCTGCTTTGTTCTTTTGAGAGTTCTCTTCATAAATAGCAGCAGATAACAGTGAGCAGGATAATTTTCCTGTAATTTTACATCTCCTTGATTAACATCGCCCTACTTGACAGTTAGTGACATTGTTACGTGGCCGGGTTGAGCCATGGTGGTAGTCCCGACCTGTCGACCACTCCGTAGCTCTGTGGTCTGATGGAAGTATACCCCGCATCCCCCGGAGATGTTACGTGGCAGAGGAGGTACTAAACGGGAGGAAAACACAAGACCGGTCATCCAGTGCACACCGTGCTGAAAGCACGCGCAAAGCCAAGACACTTGGTTCATTCATGTCGCGTCCGTCCATATGATCCGTTGAAATGTTTCAGCATTCTTCTGGGCAATTCGGGGCGACGAATTGCAACGCATGATAGAGAATCTAAACATGCAAAGTTCAACGATAGCCCCCAAAACTTATACGAAAACAACTTAAGTAATCCAGTCAGGTGGTAGGAGTTGGCAGCTTACGACATATAAGGCAATGAGATATTGTAATGATCCCCATAATGCGCAGGTCCACATGGGACGGAGAGGCAAAGAGACACCGTATGGCTCAGTTTAAACAAACAGGTATATTCAATAATTACACATGATTAAGATTATACATCAGAGGCTGGGGCGTCCGAGCTTACGTGCCGACGACTTCATGGGGGCGATGGAGTGGCTCCGGAGTTGGGCTCGAGCGGTTGCTGGCAGAAGCTGCACGCCGTCGGGCTTCGGCGCTGAAGGCCCTCTTGGCGAACGATGTCGTCCTGAGCGTGTATGCAGTAGAATTTCAATAGTCGTCCGTTTCTTCGAGGATGGTTCCCAAACCCTTCCTCTAGTGTCGTTCGGCTTGGAAGATGAACAGGAGGCGAGCTTGTAGATGATGACAGCAGAGCATAATTTTACAACATACATATACAGAGAGTTAAACTGGAAAAAGCAGAACTGAATTTACAAAAGAACAAACTCTGCACTACTTTACTCATCGACCGGGCAGGTTAGGGCCTAAGTAGCATCACATTACATGCTAAGCATGGAGCCCCAGCTCAGACTGGACTGCATCCGTTTACATGCGCTTTTAAGCACTTGATTAACAAAGGACTAAGTGCGGTCATTTTCAGTGGCCCGCCCAAAGCATCAATTCTCCAATCAAAAATAACATGCGAGATGGGGACAACTCCTTGGGTTGGGCTTAGCCTCGAACCCAGAGTCTTGTTAACAACACAAACTAAATAAACAAAAACGCCACAACTCTCTCTCAAGTGAGAGTATCCACAGGCTCTCCCTTCGGAGCTAATCCTTGCCCCATGCGTGCATACCGCCACCCACCATCGGTCCGCGTCGCCCGTCAGCAACAGAGGAGGGGGCGAAAGGGCCCACGATGCTGCCGGGCTACCGACGGCGGGACACAGCTAATAAGCATGAAGGGGTTCGTCTGTCGCTCCGGGAAACCAGATTAAGGGTCGCCCCTGTCTTCCCACATTCTTGGCGAGTCTTGCCTGTCCGCCATGACAGGTGTCCGTCACGGCCCTCCTGGGAATGCGCTTTTGTTCACGAGGCACGGCGGGAAGCTGTGGGTGCCTTCCCGGCGATAGCCCACGTCGAAAGGGGGGGGGGGGGGGGGGAGGGGGTCCGTGCGTCAAGCGACAATTTTCGTTCCCCGTATGTACTCGGGGGCTCTCGGTTTCCGCGTGTGCCGGCGTCCTGCTTTCTGCAAAAGGTATGCAGCTGGAAAAGAGGGGCGGCCTTAAGCCCCAACTCGATGCACACACAAGGAATGTACCTCGTAGCACACAAGGAATGTCACAATATTGTGAGCTTTAAGGCTGTATGCCAGTCTAGGCCAGGTATTGAACGTAGATCCGGATTATGAGGAAAGGAATAACGAGTAAAATAAAAAAAATCTGGTAAAGTGCATTTGCTAGGCACTCACAGAGTATGAGCAGCAACATAAGTGCCACTCAAGAGGAACGTATGTAATAGTCGTACCCTGCCGCCAGTAACATAAGCTGCTTTAACTTGGAGGCTAACGAAATGGCTTGAAATGAGATTTAAGCTAGTGCAGAGAGCCATTGAAGTGAAAATGACAGGAATAACATTAAGAGACGGACGGAGAGAAGCGTGAATTGTGGGAAAAAATAACTCCATTAGTGAAATCGCATTTCATAACAGGGATATAAAATGGAACTGATTGCGGCATGTAATGTGGAGGAGAAGATATCTGATGCTCCACTGCGGCAATGGATTAGGCGCCAAGAAATGTAAAACGCAGCAGCGGAAGCTGATGATCAGTCGGGCAGATGAGATTAGGAACTTTGCGGGCATAGTGTGGGGGCAGCTGGCACTGGGCACGGCTAATTGGAGATCAGTGGAAGAAGCCTTTGTCCTGCAATGACCGTAATTAGGCTGATGGTGAGGTGCCTGTTCGGAGTCTCTGGTACGCTGGAGGTCTTGAGACATTGTGTAACAGCGCTGCAGGCTCTCCGAACAAAACACCTTTTCCCTCTTGCAAGACATCTTGCGGTGGCTTGGAGTTCCTCGGCTGCTTTTTCCTTTCTTCTCCGTCCTTCATTAGTTGGATAGCTTTCCTTAATTTTTATGTAATACCAGCGGGGTTTTATCATTTCTTTTGTACCACTAAATATACCATTAGCCCACTGGCTAGCTTGAACATTGCACTAATTATTGTTAGCGATACCGTCGTCATAGACTACGGACTATACATAAGTTTTACTAGTGCAGTTTTCTACTTGCTGCTGTTAGGACTGCCGCGTGTCCTAAGACTGTTTGATGTTCTGTACACTGGACTTTGTATGTCGCCCATCTTTCGCTGATTGGTTTACTTTGTGAAATCCGGTACTAGCATTTATTGGAAACATTAGACGAATGCGGAGTTTGCCGTCAGTGTTACGCTTCATAGTGTTATAAACTCACAATTGAAGTGACCCGGCAGACATGTACAGTTAAACCTCCTGAAGCTGCACGCGGGGAATGAGCCATGCCGTAGTGGAGGGGTCCTGACTGATTTCGACCCCCCAGAGCTTTTTAACCGGCATTGATATCGCACACCACACGGGCATCTTTGCACTTCGCCTTCATCGAGATGCGACCGCCGCGACCCGTATTTTATCCCGCATCCTCGTTCTCAGCAGCTACTGAGACACCGCAGGAATAAAATTCCTCAAAATTTCTTTCATACACGCATCGTTGTTACAGCCAAACATCGAAAGTTCGTGACAGATAATAGACTATTAAACACGGCGCAGTGTCGATGCCGCGTATAAGAAACTCAAAGCACACGCACACACACGCGAAAAAAAAATCGGGAGGCGTGGAAGAGTGATGTAAATCCTGCGATAGCAAAGGCGTGGTAGTGGTGTGTGGTTTTCGTTTCCTCATTAATAACGGTCTCGCCCCGTCTCCCCAGTTGTCCTCTGTGTGCAATGCACTCCCGTCAGTAGCGCTGTAAAAAAAAAAGCACCGTTTCAGGGCCATGTTTCGCCAAACACGAACGCAAGAGACAACTTCATAAAGAGGGCGCGAAAAAGAAAGAGATAGAGAGAAGAGAAAGGGACGGAGAGGGAATTGCCCCAGCTCTTGAAACGGGACACCGCGCAGACTGTCCCCAACTCCCGCGCTCCGTTGCGTCGCCGAGAATTAAACATGTAGGACGCGACACTGCACCGTGGCTCGACGGCAAGGTCACCGGGGCGCCGTCGACGCCGCTGCACCTTCCCTTTCCACAGCGACGGCCCTTTCTCTCTTCCCTTATTCCCCTTTTTCCTCGCCGCACTGTGCCACCGGTCGCGTGGTGGTCGATAGCAGTGCCCTGTGGGGCACTGCAGCGGCCGGCCAGTTCGCGCGACGTGCACTGCAGCGGCCTGCGCCGTTACCCACGCTGTCACCCGCGACACGACGTGTTTCCCTTTTTTTCCTTCTTCTTTTCCCTTATTTGTTCCCTGCTTTTTATATACACAGGGTGGGGAGAAGGTCTAGCTACATCGGGTGAGGGTTCGGTGCGAGGCAGCGGGCGGAGGGGTTTCCAGTCTAGTTACTGGAGAAAACGATTCAGGTAGGGGCGCTTCCCGACTTCCCGAAACCGGGCTAACAGCACGCAGCTACCGTTCGAGGGCCGTTCCGCTTTTGTCCGGTGCACTCCCCGGCGTCTCCGCGGTTACTTTTGTGCGCGCCTGAAGCTAAAATGAACCCTTCTCAAGCAAGATATTCGTACAGTCGACTCGAAAACTGACCACGGGGCACGGCTGGTGAATCACGAAGAAAAAAAAAAGCAGTTTCATCGTGATGCTGACCAGTTACCTGCCCTCGAGAGGAGCAGGCCGTCTGCCGTACTGGCAGATGCCAACTGCATCGTGCAATCTTGAACTAGGCGCCTAGAGTGTCATGACCGTCGAGAAGTATCGGGCTCTCCGCACCTGCGCCGTCTTTAATTAAACGTATATGTGCACTCAATGCACGTCACTGCCGTTTACAGGGATTAAAAAAAAATTATAGGACCGTCATACATCTGATGCAATACAATCCTACGAAAGCAGTCGGATTTACCCTCTATTATTAGGTGGTGCAGGTGCTTTTACTGTACTGAATGTTTTTACTCTAAGCCGAGGCTTTGCACGCGTGATTGAAGAATCTATCTGGAAGGTGAAGATAGGTGGTAGTGGTTTGAGGGTGACAGTTGGTGGGCAGCCTCCTAGCTACGGGGGTGGGGTAAGGAGGTGGCTGGTTGGTGGAGCATCTGGAGGGTGTCAGGTGGAAGCTTCTCGTTTGGGCTGGAGGCTTCAATTCAACAGAAGTCAGACTTCCGGTGGATTACGCTATCAATGTTTTCGGAGTGAAACGCCAACGCTAAAACAGGAAAGACGACGGAAGAGGTATCCATGATGAAGAAGGGTGACTAGTATTATGTATGTTTCCTAGTCTTCGTTCACCGAAATTCGAAGACAGGGGCCACTAGTAACGCGGGTGAGCGCCTTGACGACCACTACATAGGATGTGTGCACACTGGCGGGGAGGAGTAATAAAGATTAATAGCTGTAAAGGAGAGCGGCATGTAATACAGTTACACGCTCTATTTTGGTAACAATTTATTACTGCTTCCATGCATGACGCGTTTGCTACGCGCGTAATAAACGTTCATTGGCAGAGTGCCTAGGCAGTCCCATCAACCAAAACATTTGTTTCTTTCAGTTTTTACATTTACGAGGATCAGCATCCTAAACCCCCCCCCCCCCCCCCCCCTCAAACGCTTCGTTCTTTCCGCCGATTACTTCCTTTCGTAAATTTTTACGTTTAAAGTTCGCCCAGAGGGGGGATTTTCATCTGAGGTGGACCTTTTATACTTGTGTGTTGAAATCGCAGCATATCAATAAGTAATAACAATACTTTCGGGCTCCATTCTTCCTGCTATATTCATAAATTGTGTCACAGTAGAATAGGAAACGTCTTGCTTCTGAGGTAACAGGAACAATTTTCGCCCGTCTACTGCACCCACCAAGTCAATGAGGCCTCGCCTTGATAAAGTGTCAGCGCACTGGCCACAACAGCACAACAACACTCCATCCGGTGCGCCCCGCAACGAGCGCAAAACCGAACAGCAAGATTGAAAAGCAGCACAACCTTGAAGACAAACAGAGAAAAAATGACACAGGCGCCGCGTCATGTCTCCTACTCATTCCGTGTGGTTCCTTGGCTTAACCCCCTCCCCCAGTTATGGACCAATACTACGACCCATCAAGCGTTATAGTCTATACCTGAAACGTTAGCGCCTAGTAGAACCCAAACTTCGTGGACGCTTTGAGTGGCCTGGTTTTCTTACTTTTTTTTTCGCAACGATAACTATAAGAGGAGAAAAGCGCCGGTTTTGGCGGTTACTATGTCACAAACGAAAACTCTTTCTTCACCAGCTGGTCAGCCAGAGTGTCAAGGGTCAAGGTCAAGGTCAAGTCACACGGGTCATGAATGCCTAATGATGGGCACTGTCCACAATGTACCGCGTTTGTTCACATAGTCCGTGTGGCTCGGGTCTCGTCAGGTGTACGGTTAAGCTAAGCTTTTCCCCTCCTTCGTCCTGGGAAGACAATGAAAAACGGGGGAGATTATTTTTACTTACATTTTAGTGCATCATTGCCTTTGCTACAATATCAATCACGCAATCATTTGTTTTCAGGTAGTTCATGACCGCTTATAATATAGTCGTGGCGATAAGCAGACTGGCTGGTCCCGGCGAAAGGGCGGACGTGGTGGCGCATCAGCCACTGACGAAAAGGGAGAAGGAGTAAATTTAGAATAAAATCTTTGCTGTCTTTCGGGCCAGGGTTGCTTTCGAAGGAGGGAGAGAGAAGCGAGAAGACTCTTCGCTTCGCTTTATCCAAGGTACTGCGAGGTGCCCAGCTACGTGCACAATAATGGCAGCCGCTAGTAACGACGACGAGGCAGTTCGCGATGTGACCGCACACCTTGACTGGGCTCCGCGGCCCGTTCTCGCCCGGTGGGCCGTCATTAGGAAATGGAGACCGCGACGTGCCCCAGTGACAACTACAGCGAGGCGACGCGTCGCCGCCACCCGCCAAACCAATGAAGGACACGTACTATACAGACTCGGTCGGGGGAAATACAGCGAGGGCGGTGGGTCTGTATAGACCGATCGCAATAAATGGATGACAGGGGGCGACCGCGCAAGCTACGCGGCGCGTGGAAGCGTTGAAATGGGAGTTTTCTTTTTAACTTTCCTTTCGTTACGAGGGCGAAGCAAGATATACAACAAACGAATTAACGCAGCAACCCTTTAAAAGTAGGAACGAGAGTGCCTATCCTTGAACCTGACGTGAGTGGGGATGTAATGGCTTTCGCCCGTATCGTGTCAGAATTGCACGATGCTCGCAGGCGCAGAAAAAAAAAATGAGATCCTAGCGCCGAAACGAAATTAGAGAATACGTCCCTTTTTTTTCCCCCTTGACACGATTCGGCCTGAAGTCGTGCCTAGCTCTGCAGTGAAAGATAGCGAATCGAGGGAAAAAAAAGGAAAGAATGCAGTTCTTGTTGTCGTCGTCAGTGTGGGCATTCAATTGCACACCTTTGTAAGACTCGAGTTCGTTGTTTGGGACATGTCGTAAGGCGGCAGCCAATACTTCACTGGCGCAAGCCTGTCTGTCTCTTCTTGGCATGTCATCTGTACAGTGCCCCTTACTGTCATGTACAACTCGGCGAAATGCGCTTCGTTTATCTTAGTTCGCCGCTACCTCTCATGGGTGTCAACGAGATACGTAGCTCTTTTGTAATTTTTTACCAGTCAGCCTGCCGGGACTTGTCTGACCGTTTCTGATTTGGAAATATTGTATACTATGTTACATCTGTTGGCACAGCTTTGCGAAACCAGTATCCAGTTCTTCGTGCGAAATTGGTTGTTTATAACCACTTACAGTAAGCGTCGTTGGAAGAAAACAAAGCGAGGAAGAACAGCTCGGTACGAAATGCTACCATCCAATGCAACCAAAGTGAAACAGGCTCTCCGATGAAGCATACGTTACGAAACAGGCTGGTGCCGAAATAGCAGAAACAATAGTGTGCGTTAACAAATCCGAGAGAATAGTTTTACGTTACATAAACTGCTGTCTCTAGCATCCTGTTTCTTTAGTTGACATGAGCTAGGTCTAGTGATGGAGAAATGACCAAGTTGTCTGTAAAGGGCAGCTGCGCCACATTTTGAGAATTCAGTGATATTCAAGGATTCAAATCGATATAGGCTGCAAATAAAGTATGGCAAGTTTTTTTTTTCGCGCTAATGTTTAAAATAATGACGTAAAAGACGATAAAATTTTAGGCTTATCCTCACAGCACTGAACGATTGTGGTGAAGCTCAATATCCCGTCACGGATCTTAAGATTTCTAATTTCCACTGCCATTAACTACACCCTGCTATGCATTGTTGGATAATGCTAAACAACGCTCTGTGGGCTAAGCCTTCAGTGGTGTTGATTTCCTGATTTCCTTCTTTCAAAGCAAGCGGTTATGCGTTGGAAATGTACCGGTACCGCAGATGACGTCATCATACGCACCCCACTTGGCACTGTGCAGAGAAGTTTGAGCGCCGTCGCGATTCTAATCACCGATTATGTCAGCACCTTTAGTCCAAAAAGACTTGCCATGCTTTACCTGCAAGTTTCACACATTCGACATCTTTAAGCTCGCCGAATTCAGGAAACCTCTGCAGTTGCAGTTCTCACAGAGTGCGTCAATGGTATTTCTAATCATTGACGCCACCCTTTCTCTGGTAGCTCGAATGCAGGCCTAAAGTGACCGATTGCGTTAAGAGAGACTAAGGAGAGTTAGGTAAGCGGAACGATTTAACCAATTTTGTTCCCTCGCTCCAGGTGACGTCAGTGTACAACATCGATTAAAAGTCTTCATTTCAATTATGGATTGCTGTACACTCTAAATGAGAAAGAATTAAAAAAAATGAGGGAACTGTAAACGGAGTGCACTAGAGAACAGTAAATACTCTCTTTTTACTCAATTACAGGCGTTTTTATGTTTAGAGTGTACAGCCACATAGTGGGCTACTTATGGCACATCTGAAGCGCTAACTTTCTGTAAGATTATGGGCATCATTGTCCTCTCATTACAAAGCCTTTTAATTTTCCCGGATGTATCATAAGTGCTCCACTAAAGGGCTCACATGTAAACCATGTGGCTTGAAGAGCCTGAAGTCTTTTTCACCAAGTTTGTACATCCTGAAAGGTTGAATTAGATCACGTTAGAGCAGAGCAATAATAATAATAATTGGTTTTGGGGGAAAGGAAAAGGCGCAGTATCTGTCTCATATATCGTTGGACATTGGACACCTGAACCGCGCCGTAAGGGAAGGGATAAAGGAGGGAATGAAAGAAGAAAGGAAGAAGAGGTGCCGTAGTGGAGGGCTCCGGAATAATTTCGACCACCTGGGGATCTTTAACGTGCACTGACATCGCACAGCACACGGGCGCCTTAGCGTTTTTCCTCCAAGGCGCCCGTGGTACGAATAATCTAGAATTTGAACTCGGGTATAAAGGGCGGGTCTCAGGGCGAAGCAATCCGAAGGCAACCCGATCTAGCACGACACCAATGCGAGGAAATGCAAGAGATCGATGGCTGCCGCAGTGGCGTGCTCCCGGCGCGTGCAGGCCGAGCACGGCAGAGGGCATTTTGCGCGCCAGCCGTGCGGTTCCACCGAATGGCCGCACAGCTTCCCGCGGGAGGGGCTGTGGAGTGAAATCGCACGCGAGAAATGCATGCGGCTGCCGCGTGAATTATCGTCCTGCGCGGCTAATTAAACACCCGCCGGCGGTGGCGCGGCGGAAAGGGACCGCGCGTGTGTGACGTCACGTGAGGGGAATGACGGAGAAAAGGGGGTGACCCTGGCGAAACCGGGGTCCGCGGTGTTCGAAGCACTTGCTGACAAGAACTAGGAGGAGGAGGAGAATTGGAGAGGGGGAAATGGAAATGGATTCAGGTATTGGGTTCGTGCGGTGTTTCTGGCTTCCTGCTCGCTTAAAAGCCCAGTACATTTCCTGCGAACGTTTCCGCACCTTCCGGTCTGAGCCCATTGTCGAGCTTGTTTACTGGCTGAAAACAGGGGGGGCTAGAAGATGGAGAGAAAGGTGGCTTTAATGGAAGCTGGAGGTGACAGCGACAGAGGACAGCCAGGGCTGCTTGTCGGCGGGTGGAATGCGTTCCAGGCTCACGCGAAGGCTCGGCGAACCTGGACCACGATCAAAGCGCGCTCATGAGAAACTGGTGATTTGCGGTGAACCTACACCATAAGCGAAAAAGGAGTAAAATGGGGCTAACAAAAGCGCTTAGTCCTCGTGACGAGGGGTAGGTTAGTTCTGGGTGAGGCTAACGGGGTCTGATTATCCTCTTGCAGTTAGTCTCCCAAGGGACTAAGCCGTCCTTACAGAAAAACAAGACAGAAAATTTTGTGTCCTAATAGCAGAAATGTGTGAAGTATTCTGGGACGTGATCTTGATGTAACAATAGAAATTGCTGTCCTAAGAAAAGAAATTTCTTCTCCTAGGACAGCAATTTCTGTCGCAACAACGATTTCCATAGTATTCAGCTGTCGTTTGTTGTCACAACAAAGCCAGTTCTGTCGCGACGACAGGTGAGTGCGCTCTAGAGCATAAACTTTTATTGCGAGAACAGGACGGCAGAAAATTTGCGTCGTATTTTAGCCTTCTCTGCCTCAAAGTCTATACGATGCAGAGCGGACTTCCAGAAAGTGATGCTGTGGGAATGAATGATGCCACGTTTAGGGAGCACACATCAATGATACAAAAATAAGCGCTTCGCAAGTCCCCCGCGTTATTAGAACACATTTCAGCTGATATTGCAGATGGCAGCCGCTTCAAAGGTTCATTGACCTACGATCATATTACTTGAGCAACATTTGTCGACCGATTGTGCATTTTACCGCCTGGCAGTTTCAGACGACCGCGGTGTGACCCGAAAATCCAAATAATCAACTGCGTGCTGTGCTGACGAGCTGAGAAATGGCGACGTGATTAGGAATATTACAAGGCAATTTTAAATTCACGCTCTGGCCATAAAATTGCTGCCGGCTATCTGCCGTCCCGACATTCGCGCTAATAAAGCTAACTGCTTTACGGTTGGGGCCGTTTCCCAGCACAAATGCGAAGATACGATTTCGTAGTGAAATATATATATATTTCAGAACTATGTAGCGAATAGGGACGTTATAAGATGAAAAAAAAACATACAAACATCCCATATGACTTCGCCGCACCAAGTCGTAATTTCGCAATAATTTACTTTCAGGGGCATTTGGCCGCAGCGGTAGCACCTGTGTACTTGGGTGTGAACTCCTATGAAGGTAGATTTCTTTTTTTTTTTTCTAGATAACGGGGATTGAATACGCGACAGGCTGCTCTGCACGGGGTTGTCAAGAGGGACTGTAACATGTATCCTAATATCAAGAACTCAATTTACAGCTCCCCATGTTGTTTCCTGTTAGCCGTCACGCCACAGCGCTGTTCTTCCACTAGTGGAACTTGTTGTTGGAAGTCGTTACCAAAAACGTGCTATAACCGGGGCACCGAGTATCTTGTAACGAACACACAATTACGCTGAATTTCCAGCAACAGTGGTTAGAAGAGTGAAATCCAGGACGACACTCACACAAACGTGGCTAAATAAAAAAAATAAAGAATCGCACCAAAGGTATAAACCCAGAGAGAGGCGGTCACACGTGGCGGAACGGGAAGAAAAATTGCTCCCTCGCTTGGGTTTAAATCACGTTGGTGATTTAGTTTCGGAAATGCAGTTAGCCGGAAAAGATGTGCCCCAAAGCAAAAGGGCGCATGAGGACGAGAGAGAGTGGTGCTGCATCCTCCGCAGCAACGCGGAAAAACGTCGCGCATCTCTGGATGGTCCTGGAACACGCCACGAGTTTTCGAGCCGCGGAGAATGGAGTGCTGCGGTGGAAACGGAAGCGAAAGCGACGCCGCCGCAGGGCGCACCGCCTCACTTTCATCCCCACCTCGTTCCTATACCTTTTTTTTCTTCTTCCTTCTTTTGCTCACCTTTGTCGTCTTTTCCTTCATTTTTTAACCCTTTTCGTTTATTCCTCGCCAAAGCAAAGTACCCCTTCGCTGAAGGGCTTCTCGAGCACCATGATTGCGATTGCGAAGTTGGATTCGCTCACGTACCTCGCGGCGACTCTTCTCTTTTTTGTGTGTGTGTGTACTTGACGCGTGATGATGCGCTCACACCACGCTTTGTCCGATCTTGTGAGCTCCGGGCTTGATATATACTTTTGCCTGTTGTGCTTCTCTGCACTCGTCTTTAAATTCAGCCATACATTTGCACAAGGCCGTGGGCGCGATCGGCGTTTTTAACCCGCTTTTCATAGTTTTTGAGTCTAAGGTAGTTGGATACAAGAAAGTTGTGCTCGTTTTTCGGGATCGGATGTTCTTTGTTACGGAGGCCTTCAATCAGGATTGCGCGGAACAGGACGGTGTGTCCACTAGCAAAAATGCTTTTGGTAGAAAAACGTTTTTTTTTTTTTTTGCGAATTGATGTTTTGTGTTCACGATCTTCAGCCAGCAAAAAGGAGAAGAAAAAAAAACCTGCCGCAGCATGAAGTGTCGTCACAGACGTGGACGGTCAGCGTCGTGCAGGTCGGGTTTGTGGCAGTGTCAAGAGCAACTTTAATGACAACTGAAGATTAATTCTCCTGTGCAATGAAACACGCAGGCAGTTGCCTCATTACCTTGTCTGTGTAATGAAAGCGAGCGTTCACGTGTGTTGTTGCTCTTTTATACGGTATTTTTCGGGAGTTACGAAATGCGAGAAGTATGAAGAACTCGGACCTATACTGAGCAATGCCCGGCGCCCCTCCCTTTTGGGGAACATTTAAATCCCCCACTCTCCCTTTTCTTTTTCAACCGAAAGTATATTTAAATCAGAACAATTATACTAAAGGCGTCTGATTATTACAGCATTTTCAACTTTATCCTCGACTTTTTCGAGTTTCAAAGCGCTATTTTCATCGGCTGAAGAAAAAAACATTCCTTTCCTCTTTTACCTCATCAGCGTCCGATGCTGCTTCAAGTATGTCCTAATCGCCGTATTGTTAAAGAGGTGTCGCATACATAAAAATAAATTTTAAAAAATTGACAACTTTAACTCTATGATGACCTCAAAGACGCTGGTGAGCTCTGCGTACGCCTTACCTCCGCGACAATCGACTCATTCACCGCCTTCTCAATTTTATCGTGTTTTCACTACTGTACGCCTGCCCCAGCTTGGCACACTTCTTTAGCGGCAGCTGAACCGGGAATTAATTTCGACGCCACCCTTCAGGGCGCCAGTAGATATTAAAGGAAGCTTTGCGAAACTAAAGCAGTATTGTTTCTCCGCTCTTTAGTTGAGAGCCTTCCAATGTGAGCCCCAAAATGTGTTCGTTTTCCACTCCATTCGAGACGTGATCATTGAACGAAAGACATTAGACGAATCTACGACGGTTTCCTCCGCGCCAGAAGCCAGCAATACAGGAGAGGCAGTTTTAATATAGGCGAATGCTTCGAAGGGCTGTAAGTATCAACATGGGAAATACGCAGTTGGTTTGGAAGAGGCCCCCCGAGGCATAGAAAAAAAAAATATCAGGTAGAACTCGTTTCCTGTGCGGTGGCAAACTAGTTACGCGTAGAATGCGTCGCCTTCAGAAAAATAAGAGCGTGTAGGCTGACTTTAGAATTAAAAAGGTGGCGCGCAATACAGTCATTCGCGAAAAACTGCGTTCACAGACATCGCCGCATCCTTCCTGCCAGCAACCTTGCAACGGTAACGACCGGCCCCTCGCATTTATTTCCTCCCTCCCTATTGCTCAATGGTCAAGTCAGAAAGCAGCCGCCCACCAGCGCACCGTATATGTAGCGTGTATACGCTCAATGGCATTCGGAGCAGTGCACCTGCGCGGCACGGCGCGCGCACGCCATGCGCTACGTGATATCGGCGCCGTGCATCGCGCGTTTTTAGCGCCTGCATTGTCGGCCGGCTGGCTGAGCCATAAAATCGGCCGGCGACCGCGGCGGCGTGCGCAGGTGGGCACCGTGCGAGGTTTGCAATGGACGCCGTAGGCACGTACGGCTAGAGTCACTTGGAAACGTATGCCGACCTCCTCCGCACGCGATGCCTAAACACGCGGGCCCAGGCGTTTGGTTTGCGTAAGGCACTCTCTACCCCCATTTACCTCATTCTATCTATCTATCTATCTTTCTCTCTTTCTTCTTGCGCGTGTGTAAAAACCGTAGACCAGTGCGAAGCGCTAGGCGAGATTCGAAGTACAACTGCGCCAGAATACGAGCGAGATGGGTAAGAAGCACAGACGAAAGGGAAATGAAGCAAAGAAGGTTGGAGAGAGGTGGAGAGAGAGAGAGTCAGGGTGCAGGGGCTTTTAGGACAAGGTTAAGAAACCAACTCAAACGAGTGATGTGGAGGAACGCAGAATGGTGAAGACGAAACCAGAAAGAACTCACCCAAGTCCTAACAGCGATAAACGAAATAAAGGCGGCCTCCACTCCTCCACGTGCATCCGGCTTTCTCTGAAGTCGTGCGTGAAAAGGAGCACGCCTTTTCGGAAGTTGAACGCGAAAAGGTTCTGCTCGTCCTCAGACTTCTTTCCTCCCGCCTACCCCTTTCTTTAGTGCGCTCATCAGAGCTTCCGTGCCCATATAGGATGTGTGCGCGTGTGTGCAGTCGCGATTTACTGTTGTTTTCGAGGCGGCATGCAGGAGCAGAGGCGACCGTACTACAGAATGCGCTGGGGATTCCTCAGCGCCGGGCGCCTCTGTTTTCGGGAGTGAGCCCTCGCTCCGTGCGCCTGACGCGAGGGAACTAGGAGGAGCCGGGATTAAGACAGCGGTGAGGTGACATTGGGACAACGCGCAGTTCGAACAGACCTAAGTGTTTAGCGTTGAGGAGACACTGAGAAGGTGAGGGCATTTCTACGAGTCAGGCGAGGTGAGGATGCGCAGGTGTGCACTTCTTCCTGTCCCAGCAGAAACGTCACCTTCAGCCATTTTCTGCGTGTGCGCGAGCCAGCACGCGCACTCGATCATGCGTAATTAATTATTCGCAGTCCTGACATAAATCCGCGCTCTTAGGCCGTCGAGACTTTAGGGGCACGAACTACCTCTAGAGACGTAAGCTCAAGCTATTTTTCCCTAAATAATAATCCGCCGCCCCACAGCGCTTCTTTATAGTTGGCTAGAAAAAGTTGATAGTTGTTTTCCGGCTATAGGCCACGACAAGAACACCCGTATTAGTGCCTATGTTGCTTCTGATGTCTCACTCGTTGATGAAGCGTTGACGCATTAATATGTAAGAACCTTTGGCAGGGCTCGTGTACGTGCCTGTGAGAACTGCAGATATCTGCAGGCATTCATACGTGGCTACATGACAGTAACTGTACTAATGCGGGACATAAGCTAAAGAAGGGTATAGCAAGGTATAGCAAGATATAGCAAGGTATAGGAAGGTACAACAAGGTATAGCAATGTATAGCAAGATATAGCAAGGTATAGGAAGGAACCAAAAAGGTATAGCAAGGCATAGCAATTCATAGCAAGACCGAGCAAGGCAGAGCAAGGCATAACACAGCATAGTAAGGCTTCTTCAGCTGTTCGTGAGGCAAGCCGGCACTTGTCCTCCAGGCGCGAGTGGACTATCTGCGCCGCACACATCGACAGGCACAAAATGCTGTATACGTCGACGCAGCCATGTACCCCGATTCAACAAACGCGGTGGCGGTCGTCTTGGACACCAATTTCAAGGAAATCGCCAGCGCCTCCCTACGAAACTGCTCTCCCACAGTAGCAGAAACTGCTGCAATTGCCCTCGCAATCCAGCACGGCGATGCTACGGGAAATGGGTTAAAAATTATTACCGACTCCCAGTCCGCGTGTCGCCTCTTCCTCCCTGGCAGACTTCCACACTCCGTCGCTCCCATTCTGACTACCCCACAAGTTCAAAATTTCACGTGCAAGCACCAAATCACTTTGACTCCTGGGCACGAGGGGCTCGAGGGAAACGAAGCCGCGGACAGTCTAGCTCGAGGATATACTAACCGAGCGACTAAACTCCCCTACCTCACCCCTCTCCCCTCTACGTACGGCGAGCGCCTCCTCCTTCTCCGAACACAAAGACAAGTCTATCCCCCACCACACCGTAAGCTAACGGCGGCAGAGGCGAGGGAATGGCGACAACTACAGACGAACACCTTTCCTAACCTACACAACTACCACATCATCTTCCCCGACAGATATTACAGCAACTGCCCCTGGTGTGGCGGAATTCGAACAACATATCATGTAACATGGAACTGCTCCGGTCCCAAGCCTCCCGAACTAGACCAACATCACTCCGAGGAACAGTGGGAGTCTGCCCTGCTCAGCTCTGACTTGGCGACGCAGCGAAAGCTGATATCCCAAGCAAGAGCAACTGCGGTGGACATTGGGGTCCTGAAATAAGGACTCCACCCAAAATCTGTATTTTCGCCTCTCTATCCTACCTTTTTGAAATAAATGTTTTCTACTACTACTACTACTACTTGTCCTCCAGTGCAGCGTTTCGTCTGGGCGCGATGTTCGAGCACTGGAAGGTCATGCACACGCATCGAAGAACAATAGAAATCACGGCTAGACACGAGCCAGCGATACATCAAGAGAAGGGAAGAAGGAAGGAACGGCAGAGTGTCTCAGCCAGACCCGAAAAAGGATCGGGAAAGGGAGGCGCGAGAGGATTCGGGAAAGCGAAGGCGGGAAGGGTAAGGCAGGAAGGAAGCGCTTCGAAATGGACGAAGCGTGTTGGAGTGCCCGTAAAACGTGTAACCCGTGAAGCAAACACAACAACGGATACTGCTGTGCAAGCGCCTGCTGAGCAGAGTCAGTGTAAGTGGGAGAAGAGGGGAAGGGTTCCACCCTGGTGAAACTCGAGAGGAAGGAATTGCGGAGGAAGGCACAAGAGGCCTCCCAGCGGCTCTGGTGACTTTTTTTTTTTTTGTCGTTGCTAAGAAGAGGCACTCCCGCTGATAGCGAGGCGGACAAAAATAAGAGCGATATCGAAGGCACATGGGCGTGCTCCTGTGGTAGAAATTCGGGGAAAGGGCGTTGGGAGGGAGGAAAGAGACGTAAGGAGAGAACAAACCAAGCGAAGGGAGCTGCAGCGACCGTAGACGAAACAAGAATCGATGGTCCAAAGTAAGCTCTACCTCTGCCGCTGCCGATCTAAATGTACTGCCTGCCATACGGTGAGGGGGGGAAATTGTGGTGGCAGTGGCACACGGACGAAGGAGAGAGGGTTAGGGAAGTGGGGAGAACGTAACGGGTTCGTTTTGAAGACCATTAGGGACGAAGGCCTGAAGAGTTGTCCCACTCATTCCGCCTTCTCCCCCTTTTTTATGCTTTGCTCTGCTCGCTTCGATTCCTGCGGTTATACCGTCCTCTATATTTAGTCCCTTTTGCCCTTCTTCCTGTTTCCTTGCTGCGTTTGTCTCAGCAACCTCCCCACTAGTTCCCTCTCTCCTTTTGATAAAGGAGGAAAGAGCTTTGGTAATGGCGAGCGTTCCAACCTACTAGAGAGCACATCTGCATGGGCGCACTTACGAAGGACGCCCGACCACCGATTGACGTTTTTTTTTCATTCTTATTTGCTTTCTTTTCTGCTCGTGTCAGCAGTTGCTGAAAAGAAAGCCTACTGAAAACAGCTAGGAGCGATCGTGCTAATATGCGTCGCACCGAGTCAGGCTGTATATGTCCGTGAGCGGTGGCGCGCGGCTCTCGGCGAAAACATTACCGGTTTTTGTGCACATCGGTCACCCTGAAGACTGGGCCAATTTATATAGTCCGAGGTCGCGGCCGAACATTGATTTCCATTCGCAGTCGGCACGGGAATCAATGCGACGACTCCCTGCAACCTTCTGCCAATATACGGCGGGCATCATGTCTCCCGAAATGGCGTCGCGTGATTGAGGGGCACAGATGTGTTGAAACAAAAGGGACAGCTCATCTCGGAACTTCGGTACAAACGTGAATGATTTGTGCGTTAAGGGCCCAGAACGCACACAGCTCGTTTTGATCCTGTCAACAATACGCATGCGGGCAGAAAACAAAGCTCAAACAACACCGACCTTAGATTGCTCACCAAAAAAACGATGCCTGCTGCCGAAATTACATCGTCGATAAATGTTGCAACATACGCCAGATCAGCGCGAACTGTGACGTAACAAGTTTCAAAGCAACGTATTGCGTAAAAAGTCAGCGCTTCACAACTGTTACATAACAGCACAGAGCAAGGCTTGTTTGAGCAGCGTTTATGTACAACGCTGAAGAGACAAAGTGTTCCGAGAAAGTTCATGGCGCAACGCGCATGCGTGACCCGGGACACCACATGCTCTTGAGTTTTTGTTATCACTTAACGCGAAACAAACGCGAATGCTGTAAGTGGTCAGGGGACCCATAAAGAAACCCGTGGGAAGTCTGCCCTCTGCGGAATCATTACCTTCGATGGCTGAGAAGTGGCTTCCTCCCCACCTTTCTCAGCGCTCTAAACTTGTAGCGTTCTGAGTGGGAACATTCAGGCAATAAATCTCTTCGAGCCGAGCATATTGCGCAGGGTTGGGCGCCGTGGGCAGCGCAAACATGACCGAGATCAACGGGCCAATGGAGAAGTGGCCCATTGGGAACGATGCATGTGGCTCGGCTGCCATCGCCAGTGCTATCAGTGCCTGCGGCGATTTACGACGTTTAATATCTACTTAGGGCCGATCGCCTGGCTATGCGACGCTCTCTGGGTGTTGGGCTCCGGCCTACGCGCTGTGCGGTGCTTGGAGAAAGCGCGCGCCTGTGAGCTGCGGAGGCGAAAAGTGGTTCGCGAGGTAAGAGGTTCGACGTAGGGCGTCTCGAACATTTCGACCGTATGCCCGCACGTCGGACGGCCGTTGGGCGTCGATGGCGCGCAGCGAGCTGTCGAGCAGTAAATCTTCCGGTGTTCATGACATTCATTTTGCTTCTTTCATCATTTTGGCCGCTGCTGTGGTTCAAGTCGAAGCCCATCACCACTGAATGCATTGCATTCTCAGGCACGCACATCCCGTTTACTTTCCGAAACCCGCGAATGTGGGAATGCGAATGACACACGTCGGTAGGTGTGGATTCAAGGTTTCGTCTCTTACAGAGGAAAAAAATATTAAAAGGAAAAAGTTAGAGGGGGAGAAAATTCCGTCTTGCTTCATCTGGCCTTGGTTGGGCGCTTTTATGCAAGGTAGGCATTTAAGCACTAGGACTGAAAACCGCAACGAACACAGGACAGAGACAGGCGACAATACAGGACAACCCCGATACGCCAGCTCAGTAGGCGAGCGTCCTAACCACTGAGCCACCGCGGCGGGTAAACAAAGTTTTATACGGTTTTTCTTCGGGGCAGATAGTATTATTCTGATAACCAGTTTCTGGAGGATGCCAAGTTTTGTTAGGTATGATGTGGAGGTGAAGCCCCATGATTCAATGCAGTTTGTTATCTGATCATGTAAAACACTTAAATATATCATTAATAGTCTGCGCTTGTCGAAATGTTTTGTACTCTAATTAGTGCATAGCAGCCAGCGGTTAACTTTTTGCATAGATCATTTATGTGAGGCGCCCAGTGTAGATTTTTGTCGAGAGTTATTTCTAAATATTTGTGGCTTTGAACCCTTTCAATGGGCATTTTATCGAGATGCTGGTGGCTTGTTACGGGGGTTGATTTGCGGCAGGGGCAAAAGCAATGAACTTTGCTTTTTTTTACATTCATGGCTAGTTTGTTATTACTGAATCAAGTTACTGCTCTTTGAAGGCTGATATTGGCGAGTGATTCAGCCTTGTCTGCTGACTTGTGTGATATTATTAGAGCCGTGTCATCTGCATACGGGATTGCTTGTCTATGCTCAGTGTTACCGGGGAAATCACTAATAAAGGGGAAAAATAGTAGGGGGCCAAGTACCGACCCTTGCAGAACACCTGTCCTTACCTCCCTCATTGGAGATCTTTCCTCTGAGATTTGCACGAACTGCATGTAGTTAGATAGCTACGGAAAAATTTGCTGGCTTCTTCTCGAAATCCGTAAATTTCCAGTTTCTTCGCGGTACAAGTACCAACTTTTTGAATTTCATGAGTTGCCTGTTCCTCTGTAATCATTCGGATTGGCAGTGGCACTTACGATAAATCTATAATGTATCCATTTTGCACTGCATTGATGCAAACGAAAAAAAAAATAGAGCAAAAAGTTCTTACAATTTTTGTTCTCCACCGGGGCTGGGGTGGTGGCGATGATGGTTGTGTCGCTCTCGTATCCACCGCTCTCCCGGAGGGATAGTTAATCTCCGCCGGGATAGTTTAGCCGCTCCCCTCTCCACTCTACTCCAGAATGAGGAAGTGGCAGCTATGGTTTACCCGCTACCTTCTCCACCATGGACGGAGAAGTGTCAATGATGGTTTTACCATTGCCCTCTCCATTCTCCTTTGGATTGAGGGGTGGTAGCGTTGGTTTTGCCACCGCTTTTTCGTCCGGTGTGGGAAGGTAGCATCGATGATTGTGCCGCTCCCTCATCCACAGCACCGAGAGGCCGATCACTCAGAGGATAGCGTTCATCAAGACCACCTGGATTACATCACTACACAGGGCGTCTTCCATGGGATGCTTAGGTGTAGAAACGGCACTGGCGACAACGATGAGGTGCTTGTTGGAATGTTTTAAGGATGCCATATTTATTTCGAAGAATGTATCATGCATTTCTGTTGTAAGTACTTAAACTGCACTAATTTTGTTCCCCAGCGCATATCTGCGGGTGGCTCACGTCCGGAGGTGCACGCTGCCGCCAGTTAAAGGCCTGCGAAATAATAATAATAATAATAATAATAATAATAATAATAATAATAATAATAATAATAATAATAATAATAATAATAATAATAATAATAATAATAATAATAATAATAATAATAATGATAATTGGTTTTGGGGAAAAGGAAATGGCGCAGTATCTACCTCATATATCGTTGGACACCTGAACCGCGCCGCAAGGGAGGGGATAAAGGAGGGAGTGAAAGAAGAAAGGAAGAAGAGGTGCCGTAGTGGAGGGCTCCGGAATAATTTCGACCACCTGGGGATCTTTAACGTGCACTGACATCGCACAGCACACGGGCGCCTTAGCGTTTTTCCTCCATAAAAACGCCTGTGAAATCTCGATCATGTTCTGCGCTAGTTCATAGATTCGATAGACTACTGACGCTTAACTGGCCGCCGAGTCATTGGACTATCGGTTCGAAGGCCTTCGAAATATCGGTGTACCATAGGTATAACCTTATACCCCAAGAATTAATACACTACCCAACCAACACTTCCCTGAGATAAGTAAAATCTCTGTTTAAAACTGTTAAAAATATTCATGAATACGTCATGCCTTGATAGTATCCTGAAAAACCCTAAGCCCAAAATGGACGTCTCAAACAGAGCGATACCAATCAAGTGGGCTTCGAAGGCACGCTGAACGCTACGTAGTACACGAAATGATCCTGTTCTCAGCTCTGTGCGCTCTGTGAGCATAGCGTTTCATGCAACGGGAAGAGGCGGTTAACGGCAGCGGAGATTAACCCAGGGAAACTGGCAGCACATCAGTGTAATAGTAAGCGCCCAAAAGTAGTATCGCTCACCTTGTCTGCGCGTTCAAGAGGCGCACTTCCCTTACAAAAATGGTCTGTACACGGTCTATAGACTTCTCATAGCCTCTACTGCCTTGCTATAGATATTTCTTTTTGTCTATTCATAGTCTATAAACTGTCTGTAGAGAAAAGTCTATTAAAAGTGTATGGCCATAACTATATAGATTGTCTGCATACTGTCTATAGGATTTGTATTGCCTATAGACTGCTCTCTAGGGTTTGTCAATATAGCGTTTATAGGCTTTATAGACAGAAGTCTATGGACAGTCTATAGACAGTCTAGAGAAATTTTTGTAAGAGTGAGCAACCACCTCAACGAATCGCCAATCCTTGCCTGCTTCTTCTCTCCTGTATGTTCATCGCAGCTCCGTGACTGAACATCACGCACTGCGGTACAGTCTGAAACACGCGCGAGCGCAGATTTCCATGTTCCACCGCGCTTGTCAGCGCCACACGCGTAAACGCAAATCCGAGACCGGACGCGGAGCGTAGCGCCGTCTATGCTGTACAGCGGAGAGGGTGCCTGCGTGCGTGTGTGTGCGCATGTGGTGTCCAGCAATAGCACCTACGTGGCAAACTTGGCGCCGGTGTGGTCAGTAGGCCGAAACGTCGTGCCCCTCTTCCCGTCCTCACCCTCGTCGCGTACGCCTCGGATCGTTATTAGAAGGTCAGCCTGGTACGGAGGAAGCAAAGAAGAGCCCTGTGGGTATAGACGGAAGGGAAAGGGTGGAAGGTCCTGTCCGACTCATTTCGGGACGTGTCGTGGGACGGCGGCAAAAAAGCAGTGCATTTTCGTTCGAGGCCGTCGCCATGGCGACGCCGAAATGCCGGCACGGCCCGCTCGGCGCACTGCTTTCGCATGCTGTTCGCGCGCTCCGCGATTGGCCATTGCGCCAAAAGCGGTGTGCAGCGCGATCCCACAAGAATAGAGCCACCTTTACACGGGCTGCCACCACTAAAAATAATGGGGCGGTGTGCGCTCGCGAACACGGCTGCAGAGCGCGCCAGGGTCGACTCTATATACGTGGTGGGAAGGGGCATCGATTTGAAGAAGACACCTACGTTGCACGTATTTGCACCGGGAGCAAGAAAATAGAGGGGAAAAAACGTGGCGAGCAATTGAAACCGGATTTGTGCACGCTTTAGGTTAACAAATGGCGGCGCATAAAGGCTGCTTCATGATCCTCCAGCCCATTCCGGCTTAGTTCTACGCTAAGTAGACGCTTTATGATGGCCTGTACGTCCATGTCATACTTTCGAGTTGCAGCAAGCAAGGGACCTTATGTTTGTTGCACTGAATAACTGCATGTTAAAAGACGTAGCGTGGAGTCAAAGGCGTTGCGCCGTTTTTTAATTGGTTTTGGGGGGAAAGGAAATGGCGCAGTATCTGTCTCATATATCGTTGGACACTTGAACCGCGCCGTAAGGGAAGGGTAAAGGAGGGAGTGAAAGAAGAAAGGAAGAGAGACGTGCCGTAGTGGAGGGCTCCGGAATAATTTCGACCACCTGGGGATCTTTAACGTGCACTGACATCGCACAGCGCACGGGCGCCTTAGCGTTTTTCCTCCATAAAAAAGCAACCGTCGTTAAAAATAGCTTTTGATGAGTTTTCGTGCGCCGAAGACCCACTCGCGATTGAATGGTGGGCATCCGATCCCCTAGGATTCTTCAAAGCTCCCCGAAGTCTTACAGTACCCAGGTGTTTTCGAATTTCCGTGCGGATTCAACAGCCAAAAATGTAACCTAAAAACGCATGCTCCACTGTATAACAGTATGTCCACTTGTCAAGTCATGCGAGTTTTTATCAGCTAAGTATGAGTACAGCCACAGCGCTTTACTGCCTTCCACGAAAAGGCGCGTCGGTTCTTCCTCGATTTGCTGTTTTTGGTGAAAATAGCTGTAGCACGAAGACTGCTGTTAAGAGCTGGTTCGGGCGGCTTATGAATAAGCAATAATAATAACAACTGGTTCTGGAGGGAAAGGAAATGGCGCAGTATCTGTCTCATATATCGTTGGACACCTGAACCGCGCCGTAAAGGAAGGGTAAAGGAGGGAGTGAAAGAAGAAAGGAAGAGAGAGGTGCCGTAGTGGAGGGCTCCGGAACAATTTCTACCACCTGGGGATCTTTAACGTGCACTGACATCGCACAGCACACGGGCGCCTTAGCGTTTTGCCTCCATAAAAACGCAGCCGCCGCGGTCGGGTTCGAACCCGGGAACTCCGGATCAGTAGTCGAGCGCCCTAACCACTGAGCCACCGCGGCGGGTATGAATAAGCAATATAACTATTTTCGAAGTAAACACTGCGGTAGCATTGTAGTTTTAACGCGAGAGCGTTAGAGCGGGCGTTCGGAGGAAAAGCTACGCGTCGTTCAGGATTGGCCGACAGGGTTGTGACGTCACACGTTAATGTGTGGAATGAAAGTGATCAAAACTGGTGTCAAACTGTGACTGTGTGGTCACAGTATGACCTAAATGTCCTTATGGCACATAAGGATGTAAACTAAATCGTTTGCGCTGAAAAGAATATTGAGGTAATCAATTGGGAAACGAACCCATGATTTTTGCGTTGATAGTTAGGCACGCTATCCCTAGGCCATTGAAGCAGGTTTGTTCGGCGTGGTTAAAAGAAGACCTTGTGGGTCTTGTTTTGTATCACGTGGTCTAGTATGCATACTGTTCCATGCTATTGAGTGCGTAATCAGTACGTGGTACTACATAAGAGAGAGAGCGAGAAAGACGGAAAGGCAAAGAGGTTAACTAGGCAGCGCCCGGTATGCTACCCTACACTTGGGAAGGGGAACGAAGGGAGAGATAGAAAAGGGAGAGAACAAAGGGATATGATCACTTTTCCGCGTGTCCGTTGGCCGTTACTTGTAGTGTACACAGGGCACACACTTAATGTTTGCCTCATCCTACTGCGTATGCCGCTGGTGGCGACCTAAACCAGTTTCACTTTAATTTCCCCTACATTTTTCCATGTTATAGTAATAAAATTTTATTGAGTGTGATGGCCTCGAGTCAACGCTAGCCGCATATTGTGACTTCCCCTTCTGTACCTGCACAGGTAATCGAAAAAAAGCGTAAAACTGAATTGCACTGTTAGAGTTTCTTTATTCCGCGGCGGCTGCGTTTTTATGGAGGAAAAACGCTAAGGTGCCCGTGTGCTGTGCGATGTCAGTGCACGTTAAAGATCCCCAGGTGGTCGAAATTATTCCGGAGCCCTCCACTACGGCACCTAATTCTTCCTTTCTTCTTTCACTCCCTCTCATATCCCTTCCCTTACGGCGCGGTTCAGGTGTCCAACGATATATGAGACAGATACTGCGCCATTTCCTTTCCCCAAAAAACCAATTATTATTATTATTATTTCTTTATTCCATCTTAGTTCCCAGCACTGTCCCGGTAACGAATGGGGTGAAGCAAATAAGCGAGACAGATGCGAAGACATAGGCGGCGCTCGCGTGCGCGTGTCATCGTTCCAGGCGAAAGAGTGAACGCCTTTGTACGATGTCCTGTACGCTGGGCCTGGAGACCAATCTCCCCGGAACTCGCGTTCATCGCTGAAAACTGATTACACCGGATTCGCACCTCGCCCTTGCAGCATTTCTTTCTTACGTGCGGTGAATACCGCTGAGCTACTCGAAATGATCCCAGTTCACGCGACATGTCTAGCTGTCGCCTATACGGGGGAGATTTTGAGTCGGAGACGCGCGCTTCCTTCCCCAAGAAGCAATCTAACGAAGTTGTGCTTTGGATGTCGCCGTATCCCGATAATTCGCTGGGGAACTGCCCTAGAAAGAGGACAACGAAACACGAAGATATGTCCACGAAGCAGAGGCGAGAGGGAGTGCCATCGTTATGGCGTTTTTTTTTTTTTTGTAGGCGTGCGTGCGCTTGTGACTTTGGGACTTTCTTTACCACTTCCGGGCTGTCTGGAACACCTCATAAAGTATTAAAGCTCGCAATATATATCTGAACTCGATACTCGAGAAGTATCAGGTTTCGCCGGCTCCTTTTATAAATCTGACGCATACTTACATATATCGAGGCCAATATATAAATAGGCTCAGATCACTCGCTGGGCGTCGTGCATCGCTGCTCAAAGCTGGAAACGCGATCTTGAGAAAAAGAACTAGCAGAGCACAAAGTGATAGAATATAGACAAACCGCCAGGTCAAGAAACATGGGGATTGTACGCTTGCAGTTCTCGTTCGCTTGTGTTCTGTCTGAGGCAGATTTTTTTTATATTGATCTACTTACGAGTCGTGCACGGGCGCAAACTCAATCGGCGTCCCCATATACCGAATCCCTCGCTCCCTGTTCCGCGTCACCAGCGAGGAATCTTGCGTGCGCCGGGCAACTATGCTAGGGATTCAAGAGTTGAGCTTCGGGCCACTTCCTGGGCTCGGTAACATTCTTTCGCCTGGACTGAACCGCGGAAAAGGCTCCATCCGTTCCCTTTGTTTCCTTGAAGTACTGAATTAGTCTAACCTTTTTGAAGTCATGGTTTCTTTTATTCAGTTTGGTTACGATTTCGGTCTTGATGCATACGTATGCCAACCTGAAAAAAAAAGGAGTATGAAGTAACTTGGACAATCCGACTGAGCCATTAAAGTTTAATTGCAGTACTTCCCGATGAATGACCCAGTTTACACGAAGTCTAAGCAAGGCGATAAAGCATTTGTTCTGCTGAAGCTTCAGTTCTTTTTACGAAATTTTTTACGATTTAGGAGATGGAGATTACGTTGCATAAATTTTCTATCTCTTCAGCCGGGCTCAGTTAACGTTAGCCTGTAAAGCGGTCCTAAATAAAATCAGGGTGGAGCCTGTGATCTCTTAAAGAGGTACGGTGACTCGGGGCTTGACGGTTTTCGGAAGGTGGTACATCGCGGCCTCAAACGCAGTTGGGATTGAATTTCACCTGCAGGGAGTCGCTGGGAGGAGTCATGCCCTCTTGTAACCCAATGGGGCGCCCTAAAGACAGAAGAAATTTCTCCGTGTCGTACATTGGTAGTTTCACTGATGATGGCCAGGATTTATTTCTGTCTGTTACATCCAATCACTGCAGGGTTTAACAACCAGGTAAGATTAAACACCATGGCATAGATAAGGTCAGGACGAGTTGTGACCTCCTGTAACCGAGCTTGGTTCAGACATAGGCCCTGACGACCCTAGGTGTAACGCTGAAAGAGGTCGTGCTCTCTTGTATCCAGGCGATTCGAGGCTACGCCAAAGGCTACTTGGGGTGAGAACGTTGGAAAACCATTTTTCAGGACGCGGAGCAGGAAGGCTCATACGCCGTGGCATGCTATAGGTATAGGCTGCTTCGCCTAAGTCTCAGGCCGATATTCGCTGCAGGTAAATTCTCGCTGACTATAAAGCAATCAGTGGTAGGGGCTTCCCTGTGCAACCCGAGCCCTTGGATCACTCTGGAGCACTGTCTGGATTTGTCCTCATTCCCCCTCCGGTAAACCAGAGCCACCTCTGGGAAACTCTGGCGCCTCTGGGTGTCTCAGTACGCTGAGAGAGCGCGGACGAACCGAAAGCTGAACTAATGCTTGCACCTTTGGTGTGTCTATTAATGGTACCGCCGTAAGGTCAAAGGGATGTGGGATGAAACTCACACTCGGGCTTCCGGTACGTAGATGGCATATCCTGGCTTGAGCAACCAGGGCAGGCGTCCAAGGTAGGAAGCTTAATAAAAAGTGGAAGAACCTGACTCTCGCTTGAAGTGGGGCACGAAGAGAGCTCCCGCTGTCAAGCGGCTCCTGGCAAAGGTGCGCGGCACGACAGGGAATTCAGTCCCTGCCTATCCGAAGCACATGACCGAACCCTGACATGCACAATGATAGGGCAGTACCAGCCCAGTCCGCCACGCTCGTTGAGAGGGCTTTCGGGCCCAAACATGACCCGACTTAAAAAGGCACAAGAGCACTCCCTAGCGTGGCGGTCCGCGATTGTATGAGACTCGCTCTTCGGAAGAGGCCTGGCCCTGTCCTACTCCGTGTATGGTCGGTGGATGCTTTGTGGCAGGTTGTGTACTTCTTAATTGCTGATTGATTAGCGAAATTCAGTTCCATGTGTTTAAACACGTCAAATATATATCCCCGTTATGCATAAATTCGCATCACGTATATGCATAATCACGAGTTGCAAGGAAAGGCATCATTTGGCGCTGAAATATTGCGTAATACTCGTCGTTCTTTTCAAACACTACTACTCATTTTTTCATACTCAAACTGTTGTATAACTTAAAGGGATCTGAGGTATATCTCTCTTCTCTTCAACACATTCACATTCAAGCCACGAGAATAATGACGTGCAATAACCGGCATTTTCCAAAATCCTTGCTGTACCATGATCTTGAAATACTTCGCATTCATGATCTAGTCCTAGTGAACATTGTAGTATTTGGACATCACGTCATGAATGATCGCAACCTCCTTCGGTTTATTCACATGAAAGATATTACTAACCATAATGTTACATGCTTTTCACCTGGTGGAAATTTTTTTACTTCCCAAAGTTCATACTAACTTCGGCATTCAAATGGTTGAATTTTCTTTCATCAAACTCCGGAATCCTTTGCCGTATAATATGAAACTAGCATCGCACTTGTCATTCAAACATCAACTTAATACGTATATTTTTAATCATCAGTATACTAGCGTATTGAGAACTTGTATACCTCTTGCATTGTTTTGGTTCGGTTTACGAGGGTTTAACGTCCCAAAGCGACTCAGACAATGAGGAACGCCATATTGAAGGGCTCCGGAATATTTCAACCGCCCGGGGTTTTTTAACGTGCACTGACATTGCACAGTACACGGGCCTCTAGCATTTCTCCTCCATCAAAATACGGTCGCCGCAGCCGGGACCGAACATGCGTTTTACGGGTCAGCAGCCGAGTGCCATAACCACTTCGCCACAACGGCAGCTTCTTGCATTGTTTTATTATGCTGTGTTGTTTGGCCAATTATTATTACGTTTTTATTTCACTTGGTGCCGTCTTGCTAGTTACTACTGTCGCTAACAAATGTTATTAATTTGCCCATTTTTTATAAGAGGTCCGCCTACAGTAAAAATACTCGGGGACCTCTTGGTTACTAGAATATGTATTTATATCGTTCTGCGTATTTTTGAAATAAAGCCCCGATTTCAAACTTCGAAAAGGTAGTTTCATGTCAATGAGCTGATCCCCGAAAGCACTGTTTTAGCCGAGAACCGTTTTTGTTTTTTACCAATGCAGAGATTTTGCGCAGAGTTTTCTGGAGTGAGCCACCTGTTTGTCGCGTATAAGTTCGAACCATGACAGTGGAGGTGTTAAAGGAGCGGCCTTGCAGTTATGCAAGAGTTCCACAACTTACATGTCCCAATCACTGCGGTATCGTTGCTCTGTGGAGTCTGGCGCGGGCGCATAAACGGTCAGGACAGGATCAAGCTCCAAAACCTAATAATGCGAAAGCATTACTTAGCTATGTCCCGCGTCTCGTGTCCGAAAAACTTATCCGCACGATTACGTCCCTCTGTGAAGATAAATGTGCAAAAGTTTGATTGAGTTAGATAGTACATGATGAGATCTTGTTGTGGGAAAAATTTGGTTGATGTGTTGCTAATAGTTAATTAAACACGACTATTATACCTAGACGTCACAATAGCCACTGACGTCGACATAACTCCTGGACGTCACCCGACGACGTCATGGTACGCGTACTGGCGTCGTCGTAAATATCCGCATTAAAAAAAAAGAAATAATAAATAAATAAATAAAGATAAAACATAACAAATTGTCAAATAAAAATAGAGGGAGACATAGAGGAAAGGGTAGACTTTCGCGTTGCCACTCTTAAGCAGACTGAAGTGCAATCCTGTAATTTTTTTCTTGCCGCCCTAGCCCTTGCTCATTCGAACGCCCAATACATCTCCAGCGACTCCAAAATCGCTCTGTCCAACTTTGCCAGGGGCAGGATTCACGCCCCTGCCTGGCAATTGTTGAACACCCGTACCCAAAATTTACCGCGCAAGGTAGAGAGAGCTCCAGTGAGTGCCAGCTCACTCTTTGAACCATGGAAACGAGGCTACCGATAAATCGGCCCGAGGTTTGATTTGCAGGGCTCAGGACAGCCTTGATCCAGAATTCTCGAGGGAGCGGGCGCACACCTTTGCGGAGCTCACGCAAATACCCCGTTTGGACCGTCGGACTTACCCTCCTCCCCACCCCTCTCTTACGCACTCCCAACAGATCCTCGTCAGACGCCTCCAGACCCGCTCTCTGTCATCCCCTCAGCTGTTATCTCAAACTATTGTGGCACGTACCCTGCATGCTCCCTATGCGGTGACCCCAACGCCACACTCCCCCACATCCTTTACGGCTGCCCTGCTGACCCTCCCCCGCGGGGACAGCACGCCATCTCGAGCTGGGAGGACTGGGAGGTCCTGCTCACGTCTGCAGAACCGACATCGCAGCTTGCTGCGGTAACTCGGGCTGCCGACGTCATGTCCCGACATGACCAACATGATGCAGTGCAGAACCGCGCAGTGGCCCACGGACCCAGCAGGGTCTAAAACTCACTTGCAGCAATAAAGTTCTCCTGTCTGCCGCGGCTGTTTCGAAACTAGATGTTCTCAAAATTCAGACCGCCGCTTTTAAGGCTGCGACAATGTGGTTGGGTTGAGAGGGTGGAGAGGTCAGCGCACAATAGACGCAAAAATAACTGCCGCTTTAGTCAAGCCTGTGAAACGCAACCAACGCCACGTGTGATCCTGAAGCGACGGCGGACACCGCGGCGTTTAAAAAGACTTCATCTCGTACTTTGTGGAACGTCGCATGCAGAAGACGGACGCTAAGAGAAAAATTACAGGATTACATTTAAACCTGCTTAAGAGCACAAATGCGAAATCCTTTCTCTGTCCTCATTCGACCTTCATTTTTACATTTTCTGTTACTTTCTGTAATTTTGAAACGAAAAGCTTCACTACGCCAGCTTTTCGAGCTGTCAGTGGGACCGCAAGTTTGACCTTGAATGTAACTTGAGGTAAGTTTGGCCACAATTTTCACCTTGAATGTAGGTAGAGGTCAAAGCATGAGAAATGACGCCTGTCACATATCTCGTTGGACACTCGAACCGCGCCCGTAAGGCAAGGCAAATGAAATGAAAATTGATTTAAGGAGAGGAAATTAAGCCTGTCTCACATATCTCGGTCGACAACCGAATCGCGCCGTAATGGAAGGAAAGTGAAATGAACTTCGTTTTAAGGAAAGGAAATGACGCCTGTCTCCCAGGTAGTCGAAATCATTCCGGAGCCCTCCAATTCCGCGCCTATTTCTGCCTTTCTTCTTTCACTCCCTCCTTTATCCCTTCCTTTACGGCGCAGTTCAGGTGTCCGTCGAGATATGAGGAAGATACTGCGAAATTTTCGAAGAAAGCAAGATGTTTAATAAAAAATGCTTACTACTGTGCGTGCGTGCGCGTGCGTGTGCGTGTGCGTGTGTGTGTGTGTGTGTGTGTGTGTGTGTGTGTGTGTGTGTGTGTGTGTGTGTGTGTGTGTGTGTGTGTGTGTGTGTGTGTGTGTGTGTGTGTGTGTGTCATGACAGAGAGAAATATATTTATACTGCGCAGTATTATACGTCATATAGCGTTTTTTGCGTGGATCATTTTTGCCACTTAAATTTCGCCATTGATTAATGAAAAGACGACTAGGAGGCAACGAAAGCCATTTGAGCACCGACTTAAGACAATGTAAACAGCGTTGGGCAAATAGTGTTTTGCAAGCATAGTTATGTAAACAGAGTTGTGTAAACGTAGTCATGTCAACTGAGTTATGTAAACAGCGTAACCATTGTCCGCATCTTCCTGGCTACCACTCATCGCTGTCGACAGTACGCGACAGCCTGTACAGCTCGTTCAGTCGAAAAGCCGTCGGCGTAGTATAGTCAGCACTGCATGTCGGAAATAATCGGGAGCTGCGTACGAAAAAAATCGTATCATGGTAATTTGTGGTTCTAGTGATTGATTATTAATTGGTGTGTGATAGGCGATGACTAGTTAATTAAATCATTGTAAATAATTCATCAATTCATTAATTAAAGAAATAAAAATGAAAAAATGGAAAGGGGGTTGAAGGGTGCTAAATGCTCAGAATGAAAAAGCCAATGCTCGATGATGGTAATTAAGAAAAATTAGAGTGCGTAATTGATCAAATAAATAATTGAAACATTTGAAAAAAAATGAAAGATGCCTTCAAAGGTGTTTCCAACGGGGCAAAGCGTCGCGCCGATCGAACGATGGCGTTCCCTTCACTCCATGGCAGCGCATCAACACGCTGTCACGTTCCACTCTTAAAGGTGGAGCTTGAGCGTCCTCAAATTCTTATTTTATGTCATTATGTAACCACCTCGGTTATAATAATAATAATAATAATTGGTTTTTGGGGAAAGGAAATGGCGCAGTATCTCTCTCATATATCGTTGGACACCTGAACCGCGCAGTTCCACGGGAAGGGATAAAGGAGGGAGTGAAAGAAAGTAAGAATGAGGTGCCGTAGTGGAGGGCTCCGGAATAAGTTCGACCACCTGGGGATCTTTAACGTGCACTGACATCGCACAGCACACGGGTGCCTTAGCGTTTTTCCTCCATAAAAACGCAGCCGCCGCGGTCGGGTTCGAACCCGGGAACTCCGGATCAGTAGTCGAGCGCCCTAACCACTGAGCCACCGCGGCGGGTCCACCTCGGTTACCATGGCAAACATTTGGAAGCCGACATCTTGGATTTTATGCGTGGATAATGATCATAATAATTGATTTTTGGGGAAAGGAAATGGTGCAGTATCTGTCTCATATATCGTTGGACACCTGAACCGCGCCGTAAGGGAAGGAATAATGGAGGGATTGAAAGAGGAAAGGAAGAGAGAGGTGCCGTAGTGGAGGGATCCGGAATAATTTCGACCACCTGGGGATCTTCAACGTGCACTGACATCACACAGCACACGGGCGCCTTAGCGCTTTGCCTCCATAAAAACACAGCCGCCGCGGTCGGGTTCGAACCCGGGAACTCCGGATCAGTATCCGTGGAAAATTGAAATTTGCTTTTTTTTGGGAAAAGGAAATGGAATCAGCATAACTCAGCGGCTCAAAGCGCGACCAGTAGAGCTCACTCTATAAAATTCCCATGAGAAACTGCAGCCGTGTACAAAGCTGATAAAAATAAACAGCAATAAAGTAAACAATCAATGGACGCTTTCCAAATCAAAAAGATTGTGAAAATTATAAATTTTAACCGTAAAAAAATTGTGAACCCGTGATATAAGAATTGTAAAGATAAGAAATTGTAGATAACAATCGGTTTGTAAAATTGTCTCCTTCAACGCAACGAACTCACCTTTCTACAACGAAAAAAATTTCCATGACAGAAATCTGTCGTATAAAACTGCAGGACGCTTAAGCTTGAGCGGAACGCGACAGCGTGTTGCAGCGCTGACGGTCCAAGGAACGCCATCGCGCGTTCGACGCCGGCGCGACGATCTATGTTAGGTGTATTAACGCTCGATACTGAAGCGAAAAGCTTCACTACGCTATAGGGAGGGAACGGTGTGAGCATGGAATTGTCGCCAAGTCGTCTGTTGTTGTCCTGTCAGCGATGTGTGTGGTGGGGGGAGGGAGGGAGGGGGGGGGGTAAAGTAGACGTTCTTTGCGGTAGTGTAGCGTGATGTCGTTATATGTGATCAGCCGGTCTCTCGGTCTGCCTGGGTCTTCGGTACACGCCACTCGGTTGACGTACGCACGAGCAGCGGAATGGGCCGCTTTGTTACCGGGATTCCCCGAATGGGCCGGTACACAGACTATTTAGATGGGGCGAGGTGGTTGGGGGCGAGAATTTTATAGGCAGCAGCATGTATCCGCCCGCGGGCAAAAATTTGAGTAGCTGTTTTGGAATCTCTCAGGATAAGAGTGGCAGTGGAAGACAATATCTTTAGCCCGACGGCTGCTTCTTCGGCTTCTATCGAGGCGTTCGCCCTGATAGAGCCCGATGTCCAGTGTAGTGTTTTTCTGCTAATCACACCCCAAAATGTCCCCTCTGTGGGGTCCCACCGGCCCAATGGGCCCTCGCAGACTCAGAGGGGTGGGAGGTCGAGGTCTCTAGCTCCGACCCGGCCTCGCAACTGAGGCTGGTGCAATGGGCGGAGAAGGTCGCCGTCAGATACGGGCTGCCGGCCACCACCCACGACCAGGAGCCAGCCCACCTCTGAAACTGTGAACTATAAGGGCTCCGCCAACAATAAAGCTTTTCACCACCAACACCTTCACTACGCTAGGTAAAGCAGTCCTCGCGTAGGCCGGAGAATGACCTTGAACGACCTTCAACCCAACCATGTTTATCCCTTCCTGATGGCGTGGTTCAGGTGTCCACCGAAATATGTGACTTACTGGGCTATTTCCTTTTAATAATTGGTTTTTTTTTGGGGGGGGAGGAAATGGCGCAGCATCTGTCTCATATATCGTTGGACACCTGAACCGCTCCGTAAGGGAAGGGATAATGGAGGGATTTAAAGAAGGAAGAAAGAGGTGCCGTAGTGGAGGGCTCCGGAATAGTTTCGACCACCTGGGGATCTTTAACGTGCACTGACACCGCACAGCACACGGGCGCCTTTTGCGTTTCACCTCCTTCGAAACGCCGCCGCCGCGGTCGCGTTTGAACCCGTGAACTCCAGATCAGTAGCCGAGCGCTCTAACCACTGAGTCAACGCGGCGGGTGATAAGGAAGGCGCATAACTGGCTCCCTGGGGCAGTGGACGCTTCAATCGCGCTTTGAGGTACGTGGCGGTGGTGAGAGAGATGGCTGCATGCATTAGCGCTGACAACGTTGTGGCAGACACGCGGCACTGCAGACATAGGCCTCAGCGTTCATTGGGTAACCAACCTCTCGTGATCAACCATTAATTTAACTGCCACCTGCCAGGGTGGCAAGGTGGGCGCACTGCCTATCCAGTGTGCAGAACGCACTCAAAGTTAGACACAGAGCCTCGTCTAGTTGTTGCCCGATACACCACAGCTTTCGCTCTCTAACCAGGTTCAGCAGTAGTTCAACCGCAGCTAATTTTGAAAGCGAAGCTGTATACCTCTACCGTCCAAGGATATTTTCCTTGTCGTCGTCGTCATAGGCACAAAACGTCAGGCAAATAATTGAATACTACTCCGATTGGCAAAGTACCTATCACAGAAATCGTATATCATACTGATCAAAATGACAGATACTGCCAGATACAGATACTGCGCCATTTCCTTTCCCCAGAAAACACTTTTCAATTCTTTTTCTGATATATGAGACAGATACTGCGCCATTTCCTTTCCCCAAAAATCAATAAAAAAATAAAAAAATTATCTTATGACGTTTCTCGATTTCGTCGGGCCTGCTACCAGCTCCTTTCGAAGTGAAATTTTCTGTCCGAGAAATTCAAGATGTCAGCCCCCATAGTAAGTCGATATAGCAACCCAAATGGTGATTGATTGGTGAAGTCATTAAAATATCGAATTTGTTATTGATTGGTGACGCCACTGACCTATCCAATTAGTGAATGATTGGCGACGTCACTTATAAATCCAAGATGCCAGATTAGTATTTCCATTGGTGTACCACAGTTTAATCTCATTTATTTAAATTCTAGTAAACCAAACAGCTAAGGTTACCCCCCGCGGTGGCTCAGTGGTTAGGGCGCTCGGCTACTCATCCCGAGTTCAAACCCGGTCGGGTTCAAACCCGACCGCGGCGGCTGCGTTTCAATGGAGGCGAAACGCTAAAGGCGGCCGTGTGCTGTGCGATGTCAGTGCACTTTGAAGATCCCCAGGTGGTCGAAATTATTCCTCAGCCCTCCACTACAGCACCTCTTTCTTTCACTCCCTCCTTTATCCCTTCCCTTCCGGCGCGGTTCAAGTGTCCGCCGATATATGAGACAGATACTGCGCCATTTCCTTCCCCCAAAAACCTATTATTATTATTATTATTATTATTATTATTATTATTATTATTATTATTATTATTATTATTATTATTATTATTATTATTATTATTATTATTATTAAACAACTACCGCTCGTTACGTAGACTTCCAGACGTTGGCGGCATCTTTTTTCCATTTCGTCTTGTTATAGCGTTGCTCCGAAAGCGTCTATTTGATAAAGTGAACACAACCATATATTATAAATATCGTCTAGTGTTCTCAATATTCGACTAAGTTCCGAGTGGAGGCGTCACATGTCCCTTTTTCCAGTGATTATAGTAGAGAAACGCCGGAGAAACGCCACGACATAAATTCTAGCCACTGTACCATAAACGGCGAAGGAAGACGAAGAGCCTCAAATCCAATCCAATCCAAGGAGCGTCACCGCCGCACGAGGCGAAGAAGAAGAGGCGAAGACTGCACGACAGCCGAGGGAACGCGGTGTGGCAGATTGGGCGCGTTTTAAAAGTCAAGGACGCCTTTAGATTGCGGAGCACCTCGTGGTCCTCTCCGAGATGGCTGGAAGACCTGGTCCCAGTGACATCGACGTCTCCAAACCGATCAAGCACATGCTGGCCTTCATCGAACAAGAGGCCAACGAGAAGGTATGCATGCACGAACGCCGCGATATGCTCTGCCCTTCACTGTTTCTTGGCGCTCTGAGGACAGGTGTGACGTAGGCCCGAGCACGACAAGGAGCACGTGTCTTTGTCACTGAAGAAGCGCACATTGTAGTACGTTAGCGGTGAAACGATCGACGGAGGTACTTTGCGGTGAATTATTGTGCCCATTTAGTTGCACGTGATTAATGCCGTTGGCTACAGTCTCTCGAGGCTTCACAAAGGACCTGTCAGCAGGAATGTTGTCGAATGCAAGGAGCCAGGAGTGACTAAAGCCCTAGGTATATGTTTAAAGGCACCGCGAGGCCTGCCATATTTCACAAGACTTACTTTCGATACTGGATGGATTCGTTTTGCGCAAGAGATGTCTCTGCCTGAAAGTGTGAGGGTGAAAGTTCAGTCACATAGCTCCTTGGCTTTCTAATCTCAACACGTTTCGAAACCAATTCAAAGGACAGAGTCTAAATGCTTCACTCTTTCGCTGTTTATTATCGATGCTGCCGACGCACTCTGTGGTCTGACGAAGCAGTGGCGCACGAAAGCAGCATACGCCATTAGCTGTATGCAACTGTGAGGCGTCAGTGCTATGTGATGTGTGCGAGATTTAAACGGCTCGAGCTTGTGTACTGGAAGCTACCTACTCTCGTAAATACCTCTCCCCGAACAAGTATCCCGAAGAGCGTATACTGCTTCTACACCACATTCAGGTGTTTTTCCTCCGTTCCTGGTATGCAAAAGAAAAACGCAGGAAGGAGACGCGCGCACCGCCGTAGGGTATTTGTGGTGAGTGACGCCCTCTTCTTGCACGGGGTGTCATGCAAGGTGCAAGAGATCGACGCCAAGGCCGAGGAGGAGTTCAACACGGAGAAGGGCCGGCTGGTGCAGGAGCAGCGCATCCTCATCATGGACTCGTACGACAAGCGGGAGAAGCAGGTGGAGCGCCAGCGCAAGATCCAGAGCTCGCACGTGAAGAACGCGGCGCGGCTGCGCCTGCTGAGCGCCATGAACGAGCACGTGGTCGCGGTGCTGCGCGAGGCCAGGGCCGGCCTGGAACACCTGGCTGCGAGCGAGAAGCGCTACAAGCCGCTGCTCGAGAACCTCGTCCTCGAGGTACTATTGCGCACTGCCTGGAGGGAGGGTTGGGGATAGGTGTGGGCGTCGCGTGTACGGAGCTCGAATGAGTACAGACCGCCTCAAAAACCGATTAGCAATATTTCAAGTATTTGGTGGAAAATACCTTAATTGGGAGTGGGCAAGATTAAGTGTGTAATGCGGACGTCGTCAGTGGAAGGCATGTTCCCTCGCAAAACGAGAGGAATGTTCGACTGATACCTTTATTGAGCACGTATTTAGGGACTCTTGGTTTTAAGCACCAGACCGAGCTGAGGAAGAGGTAAGGGCAGGAGAATTCCGCAGGCACAATAACTGGTTTTTGGGGGGGAAATGAAATGGCGCAGTATCTGTCTCATATATCGTTGGACACCTGAACCGCGCCGTAAGGGAAGGGATAAAGGAGGGAGTGACGAGTGCTACCGGGCTCGGCGAGCTCACACGCGGCTGGGACTATTCAGTGCTTTTGGTTAAGTTGGGGGAGAGCATTTCCTGCCAATTCAGTGATGAGTTCGCGTGCTATGCTTGGGGTTCTCGGCTCGAGGAACGCCAAGCCAGCACGCGGAGTTCCTCCGATCGATGAACGCCGCGAGGATTTCTATGCCTGGTTTCTTCGCTCTGGGTAAGGTTAAGAGAAAGTTGGCTTAAATAAGAAGGTTGTTAATAGATATAAACGAGATAGAAATATAGTAAGAGAGAAAAACTGAAAACTGGCCAGTATGCTGTATTTATGCGCGTTTTTCATTGTTACCAGTAACACACATTTCTGTTGATTTTATTTTGTATTGCAAGCCATTCGATTTTCTTTCTTGTAATCTTTCCTACCTGAACTGCCAAGGGGCAGCCGGCCGTATCAAATAAATGAACACGTACTAGAGACACTGCCCACAAACGCGGCTCCAGAAAATATCCGCAGGTGTTTGGGCCCAAACATTTCATAGACAAAAAAGGTAAAAACGTTAACGCAGTGCTGCGTAATGCCAGAACCGCAGACAGCAGTGTAGCCTGCCCACAATGATGACGTTTCACACTTGATTCGTAGCGTAGCGCGAGGCATGAGAGTCCTCGCTCTCCCGAAGCCACAGAGAGAGAGAGAGAGAGAGAGAGAGAGAGGCGTATTCGTCGGGACTACAGGTAGTTATAAAGAAAGGCACTGTAGCAGACTTGCAGCGGTTGGGCATCTGGAGCTTTTCGAGCAGGAAGACATTAAGTAATGGGAGAAAGAAGAAGAGATTAAAAAAGAAACCTAACGGTAGCGCCAGCTATCGCTTTATTTCGTGATTTACGCAGTAAGCCTAAACGTTGATAATGCTTGGTAATTTTATCTGAGGCAAACAAAAGTGTGCCAAAGCGTAACATTAGGTATTCTTCGGACGTGAGCCGTGGAGATGAGTAGATTTGCTGCCATTTCGCTACAGTGCTATTTCCAGTGACACTCTTCCTACTGTTGGCAGCAGGACTCTAAGCAGCGTTTTATTGTTGTTGTTTTTGCTTTTGCTGCTGCTACTGCTGCTGCTGTTGTTAGAAGCTTGTTTTCAAGGGATCATTCTAGTCGTCATGGCTTGGGGAACCGTATGTTCTCGTGAATATAGAAACACTTTCGCTTGTCGTTCACACCTAGAAAATGGCCTCGGAAAAAGGTAGGCTCTTGGTCTTCAGGCCCCGATGCTAAGGCCTTTTTATTCTTTAGAGAGGCCTTAACTGTTACGTCTTAAAAGCAAGCCCCATGGCCTGAAGACTTCTGAGCAGTTCTGTGAACGGGCAGCTTAGCATTATAATTCTGGCCATATATGTATATATATATATATATATATACACTCCATCCTTCCGTGAAGCGCCGTAATACTCGTAACAGATCTAATTTATACACACAAACGCGCTCGCTCCCCAACTGTCAGGGCCTGCTCATAGCCCTGGAGAAGGAGGTGGTGGTGATTTGCCGCAAGAAGGACGTCGGCCTCGTGAAGTCTGTGCTGGACGGCGCGGCCAAGCAGTTCAAGCAGAGGACCAAGCTGGAGGTCGCGATGTCCGTGGAGACGAAGAACTTCCTGCCCGAGAACTCCTACGGCGGCGTGGTGCTGGCCACGAACAAGGGGCGCATCCTGGTGTCGAACACGCTCGAGAGCCGCCTCGAGCTCATCTCGCAGCGCATGCAGCCCCAGATCAGGACGGGCCTGTTCGGGAAGAACCCGCGTCGCAAGTTCTTCGACTAGGGACGCCCCCCCGCCATCAATGCTCGCATTCACTGTCTGTGCGGCGGCTGGAGGTCGCTTCGTGAAATAAAGCTGCCCTATTCGATATGACTCGAGGCTGGCAATTAGTTACGGACAACGCAGCGAGCAGTGGAGAGGAAAAGGATAGGAATAACGGTAAGACACGACGAGAGAGCAGGGCGAGTTCAGTAGAACGTTCTTGTGGTCTAGTTTGTTCATTTGAATAAAAGGTTTGGTTTATGGTTCATCGGGGTTTAACGTCCCAAAGCGACTCCGGCTATGAGGGACGCCGTAGTGAAGGGCTCCGGAAATTTCGACCACCTGGGGTTCTTTAACGTGCACTGGCGTCGCACAGTACACGGGCCTCTAGAATTACGCCTCCATCGAAATTTGACAGTTGCGACAGGGATCGAACCCGCGTCTTTCGTGTAAGCAGCCCAGCGCCATAACTGCTGAGCCACCGCGGCGGGAATTTGAATAAAACTCAGGACTGCGCGAATCTGACATTGGAAGACTGCGCCCATGGTATCATTTCCGTTTCTATGCGACCTTACATGTCTGGTTCGGGCAGCCCTGCCTTTTATTGAGTTTAGGAACAAACGCGAGCTAGCTGAACCTAGCTGAAATTAAGAACAGCAAATGGACATGTAATAATAATAATTGTTTTTTGGGGGGAAGGGAAATGGCGCAGTATCTGTCTCATATATCGGCGGACACCTGAACCGCGCCGTAAGGGAAGGGATAAAGGAGGGAGTTAAAGAAGAAAGGAAGAAGAGGTGCCGTAGTGGAGGGCTCCGGAATAATTTCGACCACCTGGGGATCTTTAACGTGCACTGACATCGCACAGCACACGGGCGCCTTAGCGTTTTGCCTCCATAAAAACGCAGCCGCCGCGGTCGGGTTCGAACCCGGGAACTCCGGATCAGTAGTCGAGCGCCCTAACCACTGAGCCACCACGGCGGGTCAAATGGACATGTGCAGGTCGTGCAATGCTGAGAACAGACAGGTGATGCTCCCGTATGTCAATAAGGGACCATCACAGAATGCCAACGCAGCAGGGAACGGTAGCAAATCAGGTGGGGAGATGATATTGAGGTTTGCTGATATAGGATGGTAGCGGCTGGCGCAAGTCACTGTTGGTATGAAAATCAGCGCATGGTAGAAGCCACTGTCGTGTAGTTGACGCAAGTTGGCTCATGATGATGAAGACGTGGCTTGTGCAAAAACGACCCTGCGGAGCGACACCCGCGAACCGCCAGTAGATGTAATGAACTTGAAAATATTGAGCTTTGGCGTTTCAAAGCAATAGTGTGAGCTTTAAGGCTCATCGTTTAGTGGAGGGTTGGTGGTGGTTTTGATAATTCATTGTCATAAAGACAAGGAATGGTGAGGGGTCAGGGGTCATCTTGAGAGATCTTGCGTGGGCCCTCACAACGGCGTCACAGGTGACGGGAAGTCCATGCTTCCGGGCGACCTCTAGTGCTCAGCTCACTGTCCGGAGTTGTGTCTCCGGATCCGAGCTGAGCAACGTAGTTACCCACTAGTTTTGGCTTGAGTTGGAGCCTATATTTGCCCTTAAGGCGCTCATATAGTATGTGATTTAGATTGGCTTTAGAACAATTGCATAAATTACAGCGGGACTGATATTACACGGGATGCTTGAGGGAATATATATAGAGATTCGGGAAGGCATGGGTTTGCAATTTCCTCCAAGCAAATTTCTCCTATTTGAATAGGGATTCATGCGCAAGAGGGGGAGGGGGAGGGATATTTAATGTTTCATTCCGGCAATGGAGTGTGCTTTCATCATATGTGACGACGAATCCTCGGGCATGGCTGCGGGCGTCCGTGTTTCCCAGCAGGGAGAAGTGTGCAGGGACCCATGTGATGTGGATTATCTGTTTTAGTGGTTTAGGTTTAGCTAGGATAGACAAAACTGGTGTGTGAATTCTCCTTTTAACGAAATTTGGGACTGCAAATTTTTAATCGCTAAGAATGCTTTCCCCTTTCGTGTTCGCGATTACGAGTGCAATGGCTGTCTCCCCAGCTTCTACTGTTCTAGTGGTTTTAGTGATGGTAGACGCTGAGATGGGAGAGCCTTGAATGCCTATGACAGCAAGTGCAAAAGCTCCTTGATATTCCGCAACGTCTGCGTGAATGTTCCTGGTAGGTTGCAGTAATGTTAATGCCGGGTTTTTAGCCCTGGCTGCGCGTCAGCCCTGATCATGGGTTCGGTGCGAGTTTTTTTGTAGTGAGGGCTTGTTATATGGACCGCTATATTTCCAGGAATTGTATGCATGTGCCACAGCCTATTACCAGTTTAGACAGAATGACCCTGCCTGTTGCTGTTTGGGAGAGTCGCTCATACTATCGCGATAGGATGCACCTCCGTAAGCTCTTCTATAGCGTTATGAATTTAGTGGAGGGTTTCAGATTTACTTTCATTGCCCGGCGTTCCTATACGTGCACCGAAATCCAAGCTTACGGAAGCATTTGAATTTCGTCTCGAAACGTGGCCACCGCGATATAATACAAAAATTCATGCTCAGTAGCCGAGCGCCATAGCCATAGCCATAGCGTGATCTACGTTCTGCGCATGCGCAACGGTACAGTACATCAACTTTCGGTGTCGCCTCCCGGCTTGCCTCAAAGCCTTTTAAACTGCGAATTTGGCTCCGAAACGTCTCAGAATGCAACCTAAGATTCCGGCGAATTTCTTGTCCCTCATGCTCGCCGTGAAGCATGTGTGGCCTCTTTAGGCGACTCAAGACAAACTCGACTCGGCGGTGACTCGGCGTCGTCGCACGCTAAACCAAGAGGTGCAAAGTGCCCACTAATGCAAGCGACCTCCGATGGCGTGTCCGCGACCGCCTGGAATAGTGTGTGGTTTGAAGGCAAGAATGTTTATTTGGTGGTGTAACTTGCAGTGCGTCATACCCAGCAATTCTGGACAAAAGCATTTTTGAGCGAAAAACAGTTTATGAACACAATTTTTTCACATAAATGAAGATTTCACTATAACAATCAATACACCCGCAGATCACCCGACGGCAGTTTTGCATTTTTTTCTATTAACGTTTTTGATATCATCAAAATTGTTCCCCATTGGTTTTCTTTGGCAGTCTTAACTGTGCGATGCGATCGATGGAAACACTTTATAAACGAAAGATTTTTCTACATGCCAGAAGAATGGACCATTGCCTTTGATATTTCGATAACAGTATCTTACAGTTTTGGTTTGGTGGTGGTGGTGGTAGTGGTTTTATTGATTTGATTTTGAGGAAAGGAAATAACTGTCTCACATAACTCGGTGGACACCCTAACCGGGCCGTAAGGGAAAGGGATAAAGGTCGAACTGAAAGAAGAAAGAAAGAGGTTCTGTAGTGGAGGTATCCGGAATAATTTCTACATTCTGAGGATCTTTAACGTGCACTGACATCGCACAGCACACGGGCGCCTTTTGCGTTTCACCTCCATCGAAACGCGGCAGGCGCCCATGTGCTGTGCGATGTCAGCGCACGTGAAGTTCTCCAGGTGGTCAAAATTATTCCAATTTTCAGAATTTTTGTCCGAAAATGTTAGACTTGAGTACGAAATGTTCTAGCTGTGCAATCTCTGAATGTTGAAATGCCAAATTTTAAAACGTCGAAAGCATTTCTGAGGCAAAGGTGAAACTGTCGCGTTGATCGCACGGCTCAGAAAGAACATCAGTAGAGCGTCACAGGAAAGCGCATTGAGAATGCGTTGCGTGAAGAATGAAAACGAAGATAATTTCACTACGTATTATAATTTATAACCCTAGTTTTTTAGAGCGTTAGCTTTACTGGTCGCTTTTCGAGGCTCCCAGTTATGCTGATTCCACAGATAGAATCCAAGATGGCGGTCACCATAGAAACGACATTTTATTGGAGGGCTGAGCTATACTTCTCGCGTTCCGGGTCTCAGCGTTATGTGTTGTAACGCAAATCAGTGGTTATCATAGAATAAAATAATAACAGAAGGCAAAGTTGTGCCTGAGCACCGCAAATGGAAACCAAACTGTGCCGATCCTGTATATGTATTCCTATCTGCCAGGCGTCAAAGCCGGGCCAATTAGTACCGAAATTCGTGTAATATCTGCGGGCCAACCGTATGCCGCAGAATGTTCTGCATGGTGTCATAATATTCATAGTTTCGTGCAACATAAACTCTCTAGTTAAGTTAGAGCCTAGCTCACGGCAAGGATTCGAACCGGCGACCTATGTACCCCCAATTTCATGTCTTTACGAATCTTCAATGAACATCGTGGCTCAACCGTTTGTTGCAGAATGTTCGGGGCGGCGGCATACGAGTTCGCAGTTTCGTGCAGCATTAACTTACTAGTTAAGTTACAGTCAAGCTCGCGGCAGGGATTCGAGCCAGCGACCTATGCTAGGTGTGTTAACGCTCCATATTCGATCGCTGCCTCAGCGTCGGCTCATTATTTTTTTTTTTTTAAGGTGAAAAGGAGGGGTGTGGGAGGCTGAAGCTGTAGACTTTTCTTTCAGACTCCTTCATACTGTGAGCACGAGCATCCCGAATATAATGAGAATAATTCGTAGTGATGCTTGCTTGTGCAAATGTAACGAACGTGCGTGGTCGAATGCGTATGCACTCTTGTCGCGGTAAGAGCTCCGTATCCTCCGTGCATTAGTTTCATATGCAATCCTTTCAAGGGACTTCATATGGAACGGTATTGGTGAGCGCAATTTGAACAACGCCCGCGTCCATGCTGAAATTGTAACTGGCAGTCCTTTGGCATTTCAGATGGTTAACAGCGCATAGGGAAGGGAACAGAGGGCTTCCATAGTATGGAAGGCCACTGAACCGGTCCCTATGCGTGTTAGCACCACCTGAAATGCCAACGGATAACAATAATCCGAAGAATAATAACAATAATACTCATAATAACCAATAAGAATAAGAATAATAAGAATAATAATATTTAAGTCTTTTTGGCGGAAAGGCAATGGCGCAGTATCTGTCTCAAATAGCGTTGGACACCTGAATCGCGCCGTAAGGGACGGGATCCAACAAGGCATCGCGACGTGTATTTTCAAGAAGACAGGAAGAACGAGGCGCCGCTAGTGGAGGGCTCCGGAATAATTTCGACCAGGCATGGGTATCTTGCAACGGGCAGCATGCCATCGGTCGACAGCACAAGCGTGCAGACGATCACTTAGCGATTATATTCCTCCATACGAACGCAGCCGCCGCAGGTCGGGAGTTGCGAACCCGGAACTCCAGGTTAGGGCAAAGCTCGACTACAGAACCGGAAGTTCCCGGGTTCGACCCCGACCGCGGCGGCTAGCGTTCTTTATGGAGGAAAAACGTTATAGGCGCAACACGTGTGCTGTGCGATGTGCAGTGCATGCGTGAGCAGAGCCCCAGGAGGTCGAAAGTTCAGTTCCGAAGCGCTCCAGTGCAGGCAGCTCAGTTCAGTTCCGTTCTTCTGTCACTCCCTCCTTTCTCCCTTCCCTTACGGCGCGGTGCAGGTGTCCAACGATATTTGAGACAGATACTGCGCCATTTCCTTTCCCCAAAAACCAATTATTATTAAAATTGCAATATATTCCAAAGGATGCCCATTATACCTTTATTTACTGTTCGGCAAAAACTGCTCACTTTGTCTCGCACCTCTTCCTAGATGAACCCGCGAACCAGCGTTACGGGCTCACCACGTCAATACTCGCTCGCACTTTGAATCAGCTGAGGATGTCACCAACTCTTCACGGTTAGTGCTCTGTGCAGGCAGTGATGCCGTCAATTACCCGAATATATCACCTTCACGCAATGCCTACTATTGATATGATTGATTGATTGATTGATTGACTGATTGATTGATTGATTGATTGATTGATTGATTGATTGATTGATTGATTGATTGATTTTTGCGCGCTAAAAACGCTTTGAAGTGGAAGGTATGCAGTTGTGGTGTTGCGCCCCGGATTACACCTTCGGCCACCTCAAGTGGCGGAGTGCTTGGCTTGTAGCACACTGGCACGGGTCGGCCCGGTATTGCACTGCCTCCGAGATCGGCCCGGGGCATATTAGCGCGCGCCATTTCTTTCTATCTTTGCTCTGCCTATCCTTTAACTCTCCTACTTTCATGAATTAGAGAAAACCTAGCGCCAAAACCATGCAAACAACAAGGACGAACGACGACGAGACACAAGCGCTAATTCAGGTGTGAGTTGCGCTTGTGTCTCGTCGTCGTTCGTCCTTGTTGTTTGCATGGTTTTGGCGCTAGGTTTTCTCTAATTCAAGTATGCACCAACTAGCCCAAAATGAGGTGTTAAGAGAGAGAAAAAAACTTTATTTGCGCCAAAAATTGGTCGATTCAGCGGGACCCGGGTGTCTTCATGTTGAAGTTCCGAGTCTTCCAGGGGTGGTGCCCTTATTCCAGGGCCCCACTGAATCTTGCTACCTCATACGCATGCTGGACCAGTCTTTTTGGACCACCAGCACGCTGCTGGTGAGCAGGCTCTCCCACGGTTCCGCATTGGGCTCTTTTAGTTTATGGAATAATTGTTTTTACACTGCCATGTAATATGGTATAAAGTGGGGGTGGCTCCACACCAATTGCATGTGTCCGCGTACTGGTTCGGAAACATTTTGTGAAGTATGTGTAAGTTATGAAAGCTTCCTGTTAAAATTAAACTCCTACTTTCAGCACGCGGCAGCGAGCGTGGCTCGGCTTGAGCCAGCAGGCAGGCCCGTGCACTTTCCTTTTCATTCTTCCTATCAGCAACAGCAGCAGTTCTTCAGCGTGAGCCGCGATATCAGTGTGCGAGCTCAAGTGAAGTATGACCGGCGGAGCCAGATCGAGCTCGCGAACTCGTGTTCGGCAGCTGAATGCTGCATAGCCGCTCGCTCAGCCACCACGTCGAGTGAAACGATACTATTGACAAATTCAGCTACATGGAGCGAACAGCGCATCTAGGACATGCGCCAAGTTTTCGAACGCACGTGTGCGTCCAGACAAATCGATGACATCGACCAGGGGAGCTCGGGCATTGAGAAAGTACGATCACAGTACAAACGGAACGTACCGAACAAAGCCCACAATCTTGATTCCCTTTCGCCGCATAAATGTGCCTATTAATACACCTCTGAACCGAAGCGATTGCACGCGTTGACATCTGCCCGAGAATGGAAGCATCAAATAACGACAAAAACAATTCCCTGAAAATATTCTACGCTGGCGAACGTATCGAGTGGCAAGATTGCAAGCCCCATTTGCAGCGGTTTGGCTTGCCGGCGGTATACAGATCGATCCGCCGCGCACAGATTTTACCTCGCCACCCTAGGGTTGGTATTTCGGTTTACTCTGCTGACAAAGACGCACGCGTCGGTTGACTATTGACGTAGCACAAATACGGGCGCTGTCGCGTGCTTTCCGGCGCCAACGTCTCTGCTCAGCCACACTTACCTGAACCAACTTTAATTCGTTTTACTTCTTCGTGTATGACAACAAAAGCGCTTTAAATTTGGGGCGTCGAAAGTTTCAACACCGGCAGAGCTCCAATAAAAGCACGGAAAACAAGGAGGCCAGTAAATCTTGACTAAAAAAAGTGCTTGGAGTGCTTTTAGTAGGTAAGAATAAACCGTAAGCGCAGATCGCTTTACGCCCGACGGTTCGTTGTTTCGCAACCCGCGAACAACGTTGCATGTAGCGCTACGCAATAACTACAGCCTGGCCCTTGCTGCGGCACGCCCAATGCAACTGTGGGTCGTTTTGGAGAATACCAGGGCTCACTGTTCCATTGTAGCTGCTTAATACACAGTTTATATTCCAATTTATAAAACACTGGCATGCACTTTTTATTTGCATAGGCAGGCCGTTGTAATACTGGCTTCCTGACACGACGCAACATTATTAACCTTTCGTGTGATGGCATTGAATATACAGGTATGCTCTGTGAACTACGGCAAAGGGAGTTCGTATACTCCAGGTTACGCCTAAGCCATTCACGTCGTTGAATGCAGCAAGCCTTCCGTCGCAGCTAGTAGGAAAACTTGTGGGCGATTGGCGCTCACACGAGCCCTGCAGTAGCAGTAAGAACGCTTGCCTACAGGTAAGGACTTCACCTCGACTTCATGTACTGTTAAGCTAACGTTGTGATGACAATGCGCGCGAAATGAATATTATCTACCCCACTATTTGTCGCGGGTGCTGGAGGACATGAAGGTGAACACATATCAATATTAAGACATTTATTGGTCCCAACATATACTCACTGGGCTCAAGAAAGAGATGGGTGTGTTTGTGTAGGGAATAAGTAGGAAGGGGGGGGGGGGGGGGGGGGAGAGGCAGATGGCGTAAAAGATGCTCTCAGAGCAAAACTACATGGTCTCATATTTTAAAGCATTCAGATGAAATTAACATCTTTTTTTTTTCTCGCGGCCTTCCATAGCGGTGGTGAGATACGGGGCATACGTTTCAAAATGACAGAGCGTTGTAAACGCTGGCGATGAATACTAGAAACATTTCTTGTGTTTTCTTTCCACGTAGTCATTCAGTTTCTCTGAAAATCTGTTCCCCTTTCGATCATCTACTATGACATCGACGAAATTTCACGAACTCTCACACTGTAGATGGCTATCGCAGCCACATTTAATTAAGAGTGGTCGCGTAGCAATCTCAGATCAGCGATTAGTGTTCGTTGGGTCTATGGCAGTTGAAGGCGTCTCGATAGTTTGACAGCAAACGACTGTTCCGCAGCGAAAATAATTGATGGCTACGTTTAAATGCAAGATTTATAACAGATTCTAACCAAGTGTAAGTACCTACCACGGTTTAAGATCACCCTCTTGAGGTGCTCGAAGTCAGAGACTTTCGTGTGACATCCACGCTCAATTTACTGGAGCGCTTTAAGGCTTCTTTTTGGGCCGCAGGAGGGGGGGGGGGGGAGGAATATTTTAAACCGAGTTGAAAAACACAGCACATTTTTATTCCCACAGCAGAGTTTTCGCAATATTTCGACCATTGACTCGTAGTAACAACAGAAACTCTTGTAGCAACAACACATTGTCTATACTATTGTGGTGTTGCTTTTAGTAGCGAATTAACTGCATAAAAGTAGTACAAAAATACTGCGGTACTACCGAAAAAAATACAATACTACAGAAAATATTTCGTCCGGAAAAAAAGACAAAACATTTCGTCGTATTCTGGGCACGATTCTGTCGTGCTTTTCGACTGATGGGATGCAATGTTATGAGCATATCCCTACTTATTTTTCGCCAGAAAGGGCTTAGCGTGCTCGAAACAGTTCTGCAAAATGGTCGACAGAAAAGGTCGTTTCCGCAAAATATCCCGTTCGCTCTTGTTCGTACATGTATGAAGCTTAAAAGCTCTCTGTATTGCTTCAATATGGCCTGCACGTCTGTCAGGATTCCGAGTAAGGAGGGAACAAACAACAAAGAAACAGAGATACTCGGAGAAAATGCACACGTTCGGAAACGTCTTCGTGCAGATCACTCGGTTGGGATTCGCCGTACTTCGGAGCAAAATTACAGGTCAGAAACGGGCAGAGGTATTTTAATGGTGCACACGCGGTAACAATGGGCTATTTTAGTGAGAAGAGCAGCACTCGTTGCCGTCTAGAAGAAAAATAAACTGAAGAAACTCGTAGAAAATCGACGGCAGTTTTATGCGCGATTCAGGAAGAAAATCTCGTCCTTTACATGACCGCCTTTTCTTTCCCCATTGCGTGGTGTACAAAAGGTATGAAGGAATAAGGAACGCACTGGCAGATTCTCAGAAACCAGGCGGACATGCCGTAGAGTCACGCCCACATACTTCAGCCAGCAGCCATCAATTTGAGCGGTGATCAGAGGGAGACGTATGACCAGTGCATTATACGTCTGAACACAGAGTAAGAAAACAAAGCATGTAGCAAAAATAAGACAAAGGCGGTAACCCTGCGTTCATTACTTGAGGCCTAGTTTGCTTCGTTGTTCTTTGAATCAAAGCGTAGCCGCTGTGCAGCGAACGAATGGCGTAATTTATTTTCCCAACCCTCCCCCCCCTCCTCAACCTCCATCGCCAACATTTTTTTTTTCACTTGTGCTTTTTGAAATGATGAACGTAGAACGGAGCTGACTGGGGGGGGGGGGGGGGGGGTGCACTTCCGTGCACCTCTTGTCTCTAACTGAAGCTCGCTCACCCAAGTTCATTCATGCTTGCGTTGAAGAGGTCTTGAGGCATCTTGAACTCCTTAAGGTGTTCCTTTCTCTCTCGTGATGCATGAAAAGGAATTCGCAAAGGTACGCTAAATCCGATTCAGCACTCAGCGACGGCAATGTGCTTGTTCCCATCAACGGCGTCGACGGCCAGCGACCTTCGATGACCAGAAGAATTGTTTTTTTTTTTGGGTGGGGGGGGCGGGACGAAATGGCGCATCATCTCTCAAATATATCGGCGGACACCTGAGCCGCGCCGTAAGGGAAGGGATAAACGAGGGAGTGAAAGAAGAAAGGAAGAAAGAGGTGCCGTAGTGGAGGGCTCCGGAATAATTTCGACCACCTGGGGTTCTTTAACGTGCACTGACATCGCACAGCACACTTCGATGACCACTGCCATGGAAATTCAAAGAGGCTGCACTGTGCTGTTTGGACCGGTGCATGCGCGAGCAGCAGTTGCGTTTTACCCCAGCTTTTAAACACGCAACCATGTTGCAGACTTCTCCTCGTGTTATGTTTCATTCTCAAAAAAGCCTTCACGGCGAGCCTTGAATCCCTCATGGCGTGACGAAGCGTGACCCGAGATTCCGCAGAAGCGGCATGGCTGTGTACGGTCGTGTGCTGCTTCCCAGGAACTTACTATTTTTTGTCGTGTGGCGGGTGACCTGATGTTCCGCCTTCTATATGCGGCATATTCATTCTTTATAATCGTGACAATTCCCGCCTGAAAGCTATCTCTTAGTGTTTCCTTACTGAAGTACTAATGACAGTTCGCAGTTGGGCTAATTCGTACGAGATTGTACCCCGACAGGACATCACGGCGACAGGGCGCGTCGTATTCTTATCAATTGACATACCACGCTAAGCAATTTTAGAAGAAACGTCATACCAGCGATGTTAAAGTAGAATAATTATATACAATATAATATGTATAGGTTTATTTTGTCTCTTTGTATATCGTTATCTATAGGGCCTCTAAGTGGCACCTGCCGAACGATAAGCAGTGAAAAATTCTTTGGTAACGAAGCTTATCTTTATCCGATCACTTAAGGGTGAATGCAAAACGCCTATTCTCAGAGGGAAGGCCTTCCGCGAGAAGCACTATCTTGGAGCCTGAGAGCGCTCCAGAGGGCACTGATTAGCTGTGTTTACATGAATGCGACGACAAGCGCATCGCAACCGTCTAAAAATGGGGCAACACGCAAGGCATGAAGGTTACCACTCCTTTCCTTTCCTCAAGCACCCCTGCTCTATCTCTCCTCACCTTCGACACGCTTTTGAAAGGCGACGCGAGAGGCCGCAACCTTCACTCATGACGCGAGCCACGTTTACTTGAATGCGACAGAATGTGTCTTGAGTCGATTTTTCGAGAGAAAGAAAAGTTTTGAGAAGGAAAGGCATAAATTCTTCTCTACTGTGTTTCTCGATGCTTTTGCACTTACCCTCAAAAAGTGCAGCGTAGTCGACTTCTGTCGCATTCATGCAAACGCGACTACGATGTGTTCCATGCAAGAGCGGGCGCGCGGCACTACCATGATGGACTGCGAAATGCTATGAACTACTGTCGAATTATGTCGTGTTCATGCAAACGCAGCTCGTAACGCGTTCTGCGTGTTCGTTTTTCTGCAATTTTTTTCCATGCAATTCCGCTCCGCGCTTCTACTGAACGAGGCGGCCCTCCGTGTAGTCCTTCACTAACGTCAGAGGCTGAAAATAACAGCGACAACCGGCCTGCAAACCACATGTTGTCGACCTCGCGCATTCACTACGAGATGTAAACGTTCAGGAGGACTTCGCGCCAATTTAAGGCCAGTTGTAAACGGAAACACGGTCGAGAACAACGTAGCGCAGACTAAGCGCTGCGCGTAGCCTCGAAGTGAGAGAGCGCTGTGAAATTTATTGCATTGTTGACCTCTTGGCTGCATAAACCAGGGTGTGTTTCTCCTTTAGCCTGCGCGTCGGCTGCCAGCAGCAGCTTGGGTGGCCCAACAACCGCCTGAAAGGCGGTAGAGGTCTCGAACCGGACCGGCTACTAGGTCGCATTTGTGCGCCTGCCGCTTTTGGAAAACAACATGCACCCCATTTACATTTTCTTTCGTTCCCTTGTACACTTTCTACCAGTTTAGTCACTCAATCACCAGGTCGTTTCAGCAATATTATGGTTACAGTATTATCTAACGCACCTGACTGGTTACAGTGTTCTCTTAATCCGTTCCTCATAGTTTGCAGGTGTAGTGCGTTACAACTATCACTATCACTGAGGAGCTGGACGCAATGTCAGCGAGTTCTTTTCAATAAATAAAAAAAATTAAATGAGTCCATGGGACGAAATCGTGAAAGGACGGCCGGAACAACGACAACATTGTAAAATTAAAAAAAAAAGGGGACGGCCGGAACAACGACAACATTGTAAAATTAAAAAAAAAACAAAAATGGCGTTCTACTCAACGTGCACAACGAGGAGAGAAAAGAGTGAGTGTTGGCTGTTTAATGAGCTCGCCGAGAAGTTCGGGGAAAGGTTAAAGACTCGCGGGCGGTTACGCACGCGTCGGCGCATTCAGATTGGGAACATGCCGGGCGATTCTCCGAACGCAGCCTCTGCGTCCTCAGTTCTGTGCAGCGCACTCGAATCGGCCGAAGCTAGCGGATCTAGCGGAGACGTTTATTAGCGGTCTGAAACTGAACTGCTTTTTCTTTAGGTTGTAAAAGAGAAACGCAGTTGGTACCAAAGTGACACTTCTAGTCGTTTCTGGCTTGTGTACAAGAGGTTGCAAGAGACATCACGAGTGTACCACAGGGAAGTACGACAGGCAGTAATACCATTACGGCTGAGGCCTATGGTCGACGCTGTCTTTTCTAGCTGGGTGCGTAAATGTCTCGTTCTACGCTCAGCGAGTCTTCGATAGTGCTTTGTGAACCCAAGCTAAGCGCACACCACAGTAGCAGTTTTTCACGCTGCGCAGGAAAACCCCGAGTCTGATGATGGCGTACTTACATCCAGAGCACATACTTCAAGAGCACAGTCCCATACCATACTTGAGAGTAAAAGACCAGGTACCAAGAGAACAAAGGCAAGTGTAGCAGTGGGCGGTAGAAAGATGGGTGGGTCGATGAGATTACGAAGTTTGTGGGGGTGAGGTGGCCGCAGGTGGCACAGGACAGGGTTAATTGGAGATATGTGGGAAAGGTATTTGTCCTGCAGTGGGCGTAGTCAGTCTGATGTTGATGTTTCTGGCGACCATATCTGACGTTCGTTTCTGAAGTGCCGTTGGTAAATTGCGTTTCTGATTAAAACAAACAGGCACAGAAAGCAATGAATAGAAAGACAGCCGGACATGTCAAGGCAGTGCTGAGAGGTCGTTTTGAGCCCTTTTTTTCAATAATTTCTTTACACAACGCACCGACGGTATAGTGGCAGACTACGGACCAACTATGTACGGACTATGTACAGAGCATTTACAGAATAAAGACAAACTATGGACACACTATAGACAAGCTACGGACAGACTGTGCACAGACTACGGACAAACTAAGGACAGACTATAGACAGACCATGGCTTGTCCATTGAAATGTTTGTAAAAGGCTCGCCGTTTTCGAATCGGCTTGCCGCAGCTCCAGCTTCTGTCACGCCGCATCCAACTGCAACGACGCAATGCGCAGAGATGCAAGTGTAGGGACGATGGGGAAAAAAATAAGTGAAAAACGGCTGCCGGGTGAGGGGGAAGAGAGGGAGGAAGAGGGGGAGGAGAAAGATGGGGACGGCCCTTCGTGTTACGACCCGCGCCCCAGCGCAGCAGCAGCCACACGCTTGGTTTACGATCCCAGTCTTGCGAGCAGCTGGTACGAGGACGTGCATGACAAAGAAAGCCTTTGCATGCATCGCATTAGGGACGCTGACGAAAGGAGGGATCACCCCTCGATCGGAGCCAGAGGTCGTTACGCGCTTCGGTATGCAAGGGAGGGCGCGGGGGAGAAGGACAAGAGGAAGGAGAGAGTGGGGGTACTCGCGTTCAGGGACATGCACTGCCGCCGAACATGTCGGGCTTTTACCCGGCCCCGTGTTTCCTTCTAATTCCCTGCCTCAAAGTATCCTAATGAATTCGACGAGATGCGGTGTTCCGGTCGGCGACTGGAGAAGATGCTATTAGGGTCGGGGTTGGGCTGTAGAGGGTGGAACAGCGAGTGCTGCCGAGCATCGTTTTAGTTCCAACCGTCTCCTTCCTTCAGAGAACTGTTGAGCGGCAAGCGCGCCACTGTCGGCGCGAGTTGAGCGCGCGCTCAATGTGCTCTTCATTCGCCACTGAGCGGTTACGAAAGGTTCAGTCTCTTTTAGAGAATGGGTGAGGCTGCGCGGTAGAAGAGAAATGGATGCCGCAGGCATTTTAGCGTGGCCTCCGCGCGGAGGCCACAAGTAGTACGTAACGCTTGAAGTGTGTGTGCAGTTAAATTAGTTATACTTTACTTATTGGAGATTTTTTTTTTCGCAGCTACAATGCATATAGTTGACTCGGCTTCGGGAGGTGCTGGGTTCGATTCGCGATACCGGCTGGTTACCCACTGGTTTATTGTTTTTTACTGCTCTGATTTTCCCTTTAAACTGATTTTTTTTTCTTTTGAGCATTTAGTTCCTTTCCATTTATCTTGAATTGGCGTTAAGCTTGGCAAAGCGTTGCTGGTCCGGGCTTCTCTTTCTTTCTTTCATGATGTTTTGTACATTTTCTGACAGGAACAATAAGGGGTTAAAGGGTACAAGCCATCGCCTGGCCTGGTACTCGGCTTACCAGGGAGCATGGCACACACCTGTGCACCCCAGAACTTTTAAATGTCCAGCTTCTCGGCAATAATTTGATCCGCGGAAATGAAGCGTTTGTACGCGACAAACCCGCCGCGGTGGCTCAGTAGTTAGGGCGCTCGACTACTGATCCAGAGTTCCCGGGTTCAAACCCGACCGCGGCGGCTGCGTTTTTATGGAGGAAAAACGCTAAGGCGCCCGTGTGCTGTGCGATGTCAGTGCACGTTAAAGATCTCCAGGTGGTCGAAATTATTCCGGAGCCCTCCACTACGGCGCCTATTACTTCCTTTCTTCTTTCACTCCCTCGCCCGTGTGCTGTGCGATGTCAGTGCACGTTAAAGATCCCCCGAAATTATTCCGGAGCCCTCCACTACGGTACCTATTCTTCCTTTCTTCTTTCACTCCGTCCTTTATCCCTTCCCTTACGGCGCGGTTCAGGTGTCCAACGATATATGAGACAGATACTGCGCCATTTCCTTTCCCCAAAAACCAATTATTATTATTATTATTATTATTATTATTATTATTATTATTATTATTATTATTATTATTATTATTATTATTATTATTATTAATAATCCCTCCTTTATTCCTTCCCTTACGGCGCGGTTCAGGTGTCCAACGATATATGAGACAGATACTGCGCCATTTCCTTTCCCCAAAAAACCAATTATTATTATTGTACGCGACACACTCTGACTGTTGACATGAGGATCACCTAAGCAGTGCGTCGGTTTTCACTCGCTGATGAGGGTGCGGTATCCATCGGTGCACAAATCATCCGGTGGTGCATAGCGCAGCGCGTCAACACAAAACGAATGCCTTCCATGTCACCGACAAAGCGTGCGGCCGAATACTGTCGGCGTAGAATGGATTAGCACCTCTTCACGTAGCCGATCTTTTATGACGTTACTGCTGCACATCTATTGAAGTTCTTGGTGCTACGTTCATACTAACTGAATCAACCGTTGTCATCGGGTCGAATTTGTTTTCGGCAGCTCACCGGTTCGACGCCACCTATCGCAAACATATTTAGCGGGGCATCGACGGCGCTTCGAGCTTACAGATATTCCAATGATTCTTTTGTCAGATCCTCTGATTGGATAGAGTAAAGCAACGCCTCCGAGCTGGCAACCCGTACAGGTCGGCGCATTGGAACGCGTTTAGGCCTGGGACGGGCACGACACAAGCCGGTTATTTTCTTGCGTGTTCGGGTCTTCACAGACAGCACGTCACTGTGCATGAACATTCCTGCAAAAACTTTTGCATTACCGTTCGTCAGCAGCCATGGAGCAATCACCGCCGCTCAACACTTCGTTCGCATAACGAATCGACTGCGGGGAATAATACGACCAAACTACTTACCCGCGTACAGCTAACGCGGATTTAAAGCAAAGCACCGGAGTTTCAACGCACTAGAGGCAATCACTTTTACGTGGGCATGACGAAATCAGAAGCACTTTTCACGTTTTCGCTAGAAACATAGCCCTGAACAGATTCAATGCTAGAAGGAAACGTTCCCAAGCACAAATGCTTGCGCATGTCTTCTGAAACAGGGAAAAAAATTTCGCTGCAATAACTCTCTTAGATTGCACAGGGGGTAGCAACTAGCGGGAACATTACTTTTGGCGCTGAAAATTCCACCGCTTTACCGCTCTTCCAGCTTCACTTGAGAGATGGAAGACAACTGTAGATGATGGGAGAGCAAGGAAATTTTCTCTGCAAGCGCAGTACGCAACAAATCGCAACAAGAATGCTGCAAGCAGGGCTCTCGAAATCATTCTGCGTATTCCCCAGCTGAACATGCGAAAAAAAACACTCAAATGATCGCACCGGATTCGCACCTGGCGTTTTCCCGTATATCCTGCGTGATGGAAGCTTCGGGAGTGTGCAGAGTAATTTCAGTTGATATGAGGCGCCTTTAACTAGAGCGAGCAGTTCGGAGTGCGCGTAAAACTGCACGCAGTTTCAGCGGGAAACACGGTGCGAAGCCGTTTTTCAGCGGAGCCGGCGGTCCGTAATTATATAGGTGACAGCTGGCTGCACAACAAACGTGACGTATGCGAAGGCGGTGCGAAAAAGTAAGGACGTGCGCGACGTGCCATCGTTTTTCGGAACAACACTGCAGCAGCTTCGCATCCACATCGTGAATTGATCGCGGGCCTGATAACTTATTATCGCCACAAGCGTCAGGTTCTCGAGTTTGGGACTTTCAGCACCATACAAGCTTAACAATGCTGACGTCTTCTATAGAGAGCGGGGCTAGTGCATGCTATGATGTGATAGCATAATAGTTCGTCAGACCATTTTTGCATTCACGGCGTGATGTCGCACCGGAACCTAGGCAGTATATAGTGGCGGTTTGGTACTTACATGGGTGCCGTGATGCTCTGTGTGGCAAATGTGTGTGCATCAGTCAAATGACCAGTCATGATTCATGATAGACCGGAAGTGACGTCACAGAACCAGAAGTGGCGTCATCAGTCCGGAATGCCCTCACAGAAACAAAAGTTACGCCAACTAAACCGGAAATGACGTCAACCAAACCGAGGTGGCACCACCAGACCGGAAGTTCGTCAAGCTCAGGCAGCCAAGCGGTGCTATGGTATCGCATCCCACAGGTAACAGAGTTGAGTGGCCCCCAATTTTTTTTGTTACTTTTGCAAGCTATTTATCAATGATGTGATGTGTTCAACACTGATATTTCTAATAACTGTAATGCATCTTTACCATAGTCCCAATTTTTTATTGCTTATCTTTGGCTTGTTTTTGTGGTTGATGGGGGTTTAACGACCCAACGCGACTCAGGCTATGAGGGACGCCGTAGTGGAGGGCTCCGGAAATTTCGACCACCTGGGGTTCTTTAGTGTGCGCTGACATCGCGCAATACACGGGCCTCTAGAATTTCGCCTCCATTGAAATTCGACCGCCGCTGGCTTATCTTTCAGTAACAAATTGATTTCATTGCCGTTCACGCATAGTGCCCTGGTCAGCTTCGACATGAGTACGTGTCGGCAGGGCGAGAGACGGTGGGTGATCGTGAAGAAGAAAGCCTACAATACAACTTTCGGCATTCAAAAAAAATCAAGTATGTGCGTCTAAATCCACAGTAACCGTAGCAGATACAACTATACTTATATCGCACGTAACCCGTTGCGGCGATAGGAACGCTCCGCCACATATGTTGAGCGATTTTTGAATTCCAAAGCAAACTGAAATCGGCAAGCACCTACAGCAGTCGTTTCTGAAATCACTCGTCATCGATCGGGCATCACCGAAGTCGGCGTCTCCAAACTTATCGCGAGCCCAAGTCGGTCGTGATTGGATGGTAGGCCGGTTGTGATTGGATGGTAGGCCCCGAATCCTAAAGACCTTCGCCGCACGCGCCGTGCGGCGCCGACCTCAATCCCGTTTTCGTTCGGCCGCTCGTGAGAAACAAATAACGTCGCCCCAGTGGCTTTTTTCGCGGCTACGAATCGGCACCAATCCCGACGTGCGCGCTATGCTTTCGGGTATTTCGGGTGCCGAGAAAGGCGGCGAACATCCCGTTGTGGCGTGTGCGGGAAATGCGATTTAGACGCGCTGTGAAAGGAACGCTACTTCGTCCCGCACACTGCTCACTCTTTTCTCCCTTCCTTCTCTGCTCACCACAATTTATGCGAGAGTTCTTCTTTCGCTCTTTTCGGGAGAGGAGACCTCTTCGGTACTTTTTTTTTTCTCGTACGTTGATTTTTTTTTCTGGGCCACTCAGCAAGGCCGACTCCTCGACGCGAGCTTGTGCCTCTCCCGCGTCTCCATGCTGAGACGTCAACAGTGACATCACATTTCGCGCCATCGTAGCGACGGCGCTCGCGTTTCTGACGTCGCGCGCTGACGCCACCGCGATCCTGCCGCGCTTCGGTCGTTGCCGCGTCGGTGGCTCTTGCTCCTTGGGGAAGTCAGCGTGCGTTTAGAAGCGGATGACGCGACGTCAGCGCCAAAAGTTTGCGCGAAGCGCTGCAGTCTCCCCGGTCTCCCTGCGGCAGGTCTTCCCGGTAGGAGTCCTCGAGGAGGGTGCGGCGTCAGCGCTTCGGTGAAGGTCTGCCGACGTTCTCTCCAGGGAGGAATTCGCTTTCGCGGTTATCTGATGTGGTTGGGGCACAGTGTCTGAACAAGCAGGCACTACGCTTACGACCTGAGTCGCCTTCGGTGTCTTGAAAAGGTAATTTAAGCTCGTCTGAACAAGCATTTATTGAGAACAAGGTGTTGCGGAAAAATTTTCGACATGATTCACGCCATGCGGATGCGGAAAGTTTTGCGTAGAAACAAGTGGCACCCATACATGCATGCAGCTCTTTCGCCTTCTCCTGGTTAATAAACTAATGGCCTTTCTTAGCCCGATAAATCACTAACATGTCCACACACATCACGTAACTTATTTTATTAGATATTTGTTAGTATGGGCAATAAAAATAAGAAAAATAGTTGCAGCCTGAACTACGGACAACATGATTGTGTTCACATGTCGTCCGAGTTCACGAGGGACGAATGACGACATTCCAGCCAAGCGCATCGAGTTGTAATTTATACACTGGGCTGCTACACAAGTGACGGCTTTCGCAACTGAGTTTCGGAGCATTTGTAGCTTTGTTTTCTTCACTCGCCCTGTCCCCATTACTTCGCCTGTCGGGCTGCGTGTACTCAGTGGACGCAGATTGCTATCGCAACGAGCAGCAAGATTCCGATCGCGCGTCGTCCCAATATCGTTCTTTTGCGACGCATCAAGAAACGTCCGCTCATGTCCGCACACACGATGCTCATCATCAGCGTCGACAAAATTGTGTGCGTCTCGACGAATGAAGGGGACGGAGAAAGTGCTAGGAATGGAACCTTATTACGAAGAACATTTTTTCGTCAGTTCAACTAGCACTTTTCCAATCAACCCTAACTGAGAACGACGAACGAAGTGAAGACGGGGCAAAATAGCAGCTAACTGCTGCTGCCACTTTTCCTCTTTTCTCCGCTCCGCCCTCCGAAGACGTTAAAAGCATAGGGAGACGCAGTCTGCGCACTGCGCGCGAAAACTAAGTGCCGTATTGCGACAGTCTTATATGGCAGCAATAGTGCTACGGCCCATGCTGAAAGGGATCCGTCGACCACGAACTACTGCTGAGCTTTACGAAGGCGAAGATAAGGGGAATTAAAAAATAAAAGCAAGCCGCTGCGGCTGCGGGCATATCGATTGCAGCGATGGGGAGAGTGTTTTACTAATTGCTAGACTCGAAGCGCTTGCTCCTTCGACACTCCAAGAAATTACTGCACGAGTTGTGATTTCTTTCCATTAGGCTAGCCTTTTTCTTCTTTTCCGAGCGAACGCCCTCTGGGTTCCATTCACAGAAACAGTGGTAGTAAGGTCAGATATTACTAAAAGAAATATGAGTAAAACCACAGGCAACGTAATGATCATTGCAGTACGGCAATAAACTGCGGTTTCAGCCACGAAATCAGTTACCTGCTATAACAACACGCCGTCACGCGAATGCACAGCCTTGGTCGGCAGTCTTCATACCTTATGGCGTGCTCTTCCAGCAGCGAGCAGCGGCGAATATCGAAGCCCTAGCATGAGATGACGGATGTGGTCCCATGGCGCATGCGTCAGAGTGATGGGTACAGGTGGGTGTTTCTGGGTCGCCTTTGCAGCCCTGTGGTGTTCGAATAGCGCGCGAGATTACCTAAATTTGTTAAATGGCTATTACTAACAGGCAGGTAGAAATCTAATTACGCGTCAGAGCTTCTATGGGCTCCGCATTGATTCACTTGGACGGGAAGGAGATATATTTACTTCAACTACACCTGGCGCATGTTGCGTATACAAGGCTTGTGAATCGGCGTCATCTCGAACAAGCTCACTCAGAGGTGGAATAGCGGGGTTTATTACAAACAAATGAAAGGTAAAGAAAATTAACACAAGGAAAATAATTTTTGAAGTGGGACTTCCACACAGCCCCGATCCCACCATTACGAAAATTTCGATAGTGTGTATAGAATGTCCAAAGTCATATCTTTCTATGGGGGCAGAGGGAATGGCGGCCCCTAGTCCATGTGTTTGCGGTCGGGGTTGTCCCCGAAGAGGCCCGTCCGTATCTGCGGCAGCAGGTTGCGCGAGATGAGCTCCAGGCGGCTCTCGAGGGTGTTGCACACCCTGAGCTTGCCGCGCGTGGAGGCGAGCTCGACGCCGCCGCTCGAGTCGTCGGGCAGGAAGTGCTCCTGGTCGACGACCACGCTGCCCTGGATCAGGGTGTCCGCGGCAAACTTCTTCGCGGCCACCACGAGCGCGTCCTGCACGAGCTGCACGTCCTGGCGGCGACACGTGATCACCACGTCCTTCTCCAGCATCATGTACAGGCCCTGCGCGCATGAGCAGGCCGCGCATCAACAGCGGCATCACACACGGACAGTTTCCGGTACCTTTCCTTTACGCCTTTACGAAAGACCGAAGTATGCAGTGAAATATCTGTTGCCGTGACGTTCTTTCAATCCGAGCAAAAAGTATTCATACACGACAAATGCTAGTAGTGCTGAATGCAAAAAAAAAATGCACCCGCAGTCGCAAGTTATGGGAAGGTATACACCCTCCTGAGACCCGGCAATGGAAATTTTGTCCAGTATAATGGACAAAGGAATGATAGGCACGGCAGTCTTGGAATTGGGTTTCGTTCCTTAAAGAGCTTGCCGTCGGCTATTTATGGAGCCTGTGCTTTCATAAGTAAGTACGGTCTCAAAATCGCATCGTTTCCTACCTCTTGGGGAGCTTTCAAAAAGCATGGAGTCAACGCGAACACGTTAAACGGTGCTGGTCAAAAAGAAAAACAAAAAGTAAACGGATTTAAGTGGATTTTATCGCGCGGTAAAGCACTCTTAAGCTCCCTTTACTAATGCGAAAGCATTACTAGGCTATGTCGGCACCGGAGGTGTCCGCAAAACGTGGAAGCAAGGGTGACGTCGTGAAATATATAAAGCCAGTGACTGAACAATATCGAGTCAGTCATTAACATTAGTCAATAACTTATGATTATATCTAAGTATCTTAATTAATACAAGTAATCAATTACACTATTATTGATGCGAATTAATGAGGGCAATTAACGGATATATAATGAAGGTAATTGTTGTAATTATTTGGGCTAATTAGTGAGACCGTGTGACGTCATCCAATACGTCTCATGACGCCACGCCTACAACCAATTAGAGTAAAGCTAAAAACGGAGCGCTGAATGCCGGTATCTCCGGAGTAGGATGATATGCAGGTTTCCAAATAGTTCTAGAACAGTCCATATGACGTCATATGGACAATAGCTACCAAAATCGACTAGGAGCCACCAACGTCGCGGCAAACACTAATGCTTTGGCATTTCTCCAATGCAGTCTCCACAGTGCTCTCTAAGTTTTTATTATTAACAGACCCACCAGCACACAGAGGCACACATTAAGAGCAACGAGGGCACTCATTTTCCCACGTTTCTCAGAAATGTTACATTTTCTGTGTACGCCAGACACCGCCCAGAAAAGTTAGATGCCACCAAAAGTTTATTAAACCATGTTTTCGCACCCATAATATTGCAACGGATACTGTGAATGAAGAAGAGGTGAACGAAGTGTTTCGGTGGTGCGCGTGTTCCGGGTTTGGGTGCTCTGTGCGGGCCCTGTGCCCGGGTCGTTCTTGCTTCGTCCTCGCCTTGTGCCACGTAGCATCTTTGTTGAAGGTGCGGAATTTGCGCTCAGCGCACCACGCAGCTTCAGAGTGGTCGTCAGGCCGGGCCTACCACCATGGCTCAACCCGACAAGCCAAGAAGCCCCCCCCCCCCCCCCCCTCCGCCGTTCCTTTCGTGGTCATGGCTCCTCCTCGCGACCCCGGAACCTTTTCTGGCACTGATGGCACGGATGTGGAACACTGACTTAACCTCTACGAACGCGTCAGCGCCTATAACAGGTGGTACCCTACGTTAATGCTCGCCAATGTCATATTTTATCTCAATGACACGGCACGAGTGTGGTACGAACCCACCACGATGAAAGCTACGGACGCTGTTCGGCACCTCGCCGCTAAAAAACAGCTTGCGTCTCGTGACCAGTCTTCGACTGAAAGTTACGTGGCCTACATCCAGAATATCTTGGCTCTTTGCTACAAGGTCGACGCTGCCATGAGTGAGACAGACAAGGTGGGTCTCGAGCTCAAGGGCATTGCAGACAATGCTTTCCGTTTGCTTGTTTGCAAAGTCTGCTCCACTGTTGACACCATCATTAAGCAGTGTCGTCGATTTGAGCAAGTGAAAGGCCGCCGCATTCCGCAGCCGTTTTCCCGCCTTCCGAACGCAGCCGCGACACCTTCCTGTGAGGACCAGCGATCTCCATCCCGCGCGCCCTCGGACGCTCTTCCCGTCACCGATTCTGTCACGCGGATCATCCTACGTGAATTGGAGGCCCACGCACCTCTCATATTCCCGCCACACACCCCAGACAACACGCTGCTCGTCGTGTCGCTTATTCAGGCCGTCGTCAGGCATGAACTGACAAGCTTGGACCTTTCTCCGCCGGTGTGTTCCATTGGCCGCCCAGCAGATTATAACCGAAATGTTTATTCAACAAATGGTGACAATATACATTACAGGTTAACCGAAAACACCCGTCCTTGCACGCAGCTATGAAGACACATGAAACCCTTCTGAAAGTGCGTGAAAGTTCCACTTATACACAGCGCACCATAAGGTATCAAGCACTGCTGCCTGGATATGAAAAAAAATAATAAAAATAAATTTCTTCCACGCAAACCGCGTTCCATACACCGCGACGGGCGTACATAAATTCAACACACTGCGCCGTTTTTGAAGTCTGCGTTATTACAGGCAAAAAAAAAAAAACAGCGACACAACCGTAATGACAACCCTAAAAAGAAGCACCGCCAGATATTTCAAATGGAAGCGATTTCGAATGACCCAGTCGCCTTTCTGATCATACCACATCTACCCATGACCAGAGAAGCTTCAAGAGCGCCCTACAGCAGACACTGTTTCAGTAAGAGCGCCTCTGTTTCGCTCATTTTCACGTTATCACTTACTGCTTTTTATGCTTCTTTTCTGCTGCGCTGTAATAACCTCCCCCTCTTTGCTAAAGCAGTAAATGTATACATGCGTCAACATGCAACACAAGCAACCAATCCTCGCATTTCAGAGCCTCGCCGTCTTGTGCCAGCTGAAACGTTCTCCAGAAACACGTCTCCTCGGAAATAATTGGAAAACTGTGGCACACAAGCTGTCCAAATTTGAATGACAGCGTTGCGCGAGGAGCGGATGGCCTCGCTTTGGACGGAAGATGTATGCGACCGAGGCCGGCGAGAATTTTCGTCGTGTGGGAGCCGAGCAAAAACTCGCCGCATTAAGAAACATACTAAGTGCTTGTACCCAACCCAACGCCTAAATGCCGTGCAGTCCGCAAATACTCGAAGGCAAACAGTGGCGTGAACACGATCTCCTTGCTTATATCCTCGCATTTGGTCCCATTAAGCCAGAGTGCATGTCCGAACTAAAATAGCATTTGCGACATTTCTGTCCCACTTGTTTATAAACACAACGAAATATGCACATCGTTGTATTCCCTTAAATCCCTAACTTGCCCGCTTTATTTTCACCCTCTCTTGTCTCCCTGTCTTCCCTCTTTATCTCCTATTTTTCATCTCTCCCTTATTGCTATTGCAAAAAAAAAGTCCTCACGTGACCCCATTTTTGTTTCAACAATAGACGCACAGCCAGGTTTAGTTAATTCCACCAGTTACGCAAACCCGAACCAAAACTCGGGTACAACCTGTAGCCAGTTCCTCGAGATTAGCAGACGAAAGCGTGGCCTGCGGGCTGTGCTGTCAGCGGTCGGTGGCGCTCTGAAACTTTTCTTTCTTCGCTAAACAGTTCGTCTAAATGCCGCGGGTGGCGTGACAGTCTGCCGAACTCCGAATTTTCTACCAATCAGATTTCTCTCTTTTCATACGTGGGCCCTGCGCGCACTTTCGCAACTGTTATAATCGGAGCTCTGGCTGACAGATCACACGCTTCGTGTTTTCCATTCTATTCGCTGCACATACGCCCGCGTAAAGAGGCGTCGATCCATAGAGGCTAAAAAATGAGGCGGTTAAGCAAGGCCCACTGAAGACAACGAAGGAGACGACGCCGCACTGTACATAACGGTGCGTTTAGGCCGTGTGCCAAGTCTGGGAACGCATGTATACATGTCTAGACAAATCGACCACATCGACCAGCAGTGAGGCTGCTTGCTTGGAAGAATGACTGCACCATTTGGCAGAGTACAAACATAGGCTGGAAGGGGAAAATAAGGCTATATCTGGGTGCTGTGCACACCGTTTCAAGCACGCCTCCTCCCTAATATATCCTCAATCCAAAAAAAAATTCAATTTGAGCGAGCGTGTCCACTGTTTTCTCCCATACCGTCCGATTGTCTGACTGGCGGTGATAGAAATATTGATTCTTTTTTCCGGGCTGTTTGTTCGATGCATCGAACAGGTGCGCTGCGCCATCGCGCCTATATTTATCTACAAGAAAAAGAAAGTAGCTCTCACTAACCCCCCAAAAAACCGGAAGTGAGATCGTTCAAGCGCTGCCCGGTCGTTTTGGCCTGCCAGTCATGTGCGTATTGATTCCTGCACTTAACTCTTTGCGGACTGTTTACCCCTTGTAGTACGCTGCGTCGTATTGACATGCAGGGAGTTACGGCTATTTAGCCTAACCAAAGCGACCCAAACTTGCTGTTCAAGCAACCGACTGGGCAGCATTTCAAGCACAAAACGTCAATACTGTGCAGACGTTCGTGGCAAATAAAAAAGAACAAAAGAAATGGCTACTTTATTTGTAGCACGAACACAAATGCGTAGTGCAAACATCCAGGGAAGTACGCGCGACGCGTCCTTGGAGGCAATAAAGAAAACATTCGCAGGGACACCTAATTCTTTTTATGTTGGAAATACCTTAGCATTAGCAGTTGTCGATGCCTTTAGCGGGGGTGACATCACGTCCTGTCAGGTGACGTCACTTCATCCCTGCCAATGCGCGAATATCGTTACCGACGGCGCATTTCGGCAGCGTGGGGCTTCTAATTGTATCGCATTAAAAATAATGGAATCCGGACGCATTCGCTCGTGTGTGCTGGTGCGAAAACGACGTGCGCTTGCCGCCGCGCGAAGACACCATGTCGATAAGTATCGCGCCTGTGCGAAAGCGCTGTTTCCGCAACGGCGGCGAAGGTTTACGCACCACGGCATCAGAGCACAAAATTCCACTGCTTCGCAGCCTCACTGCGCATGTACACCGATGGGGTCGCAATGCGGGATGCACCTTTTTGATCGCAGTCTATAAAATGTGTGAGAGCCTTCTTTTTTTTTGTGAATCTCCGTAATCCGCAAATGTTAGTGGCAAACTGTAAACAGCGAAAAGCATTCGTCGCTGAGGGCAAACCGATAAGGGAGTAATTACTCACTGGCATCCACCCAAGCGCAGCCCAACGGCTACAAAGGAAAGCCAAACAGCTTTCTCAAAAACTTCGCAGTTAAATTCGTCCTGGTCCGGGGTTCGATCCAGGGACCACAACTTCACCGGAGCAGTTCTTTGTACCTTTGTAGCTTTCTTTTCTAGCCGTATGGCTGCGCTTGGGTGGATGCCAATGAGTAATTAGTCCCTTATTACAAATCTACTCCACCTTGGAAGTTTCCCCTAAACATATTACCTACAGGGCAAACCTATATACGCAAAAAGTGGTGACAGCATGCAGAGCCTGCGTAGCGGGCCGGAAGCATACCGCCCCTGGTAAGGGCAATGCCGAGAAGTGATGTGCTCCTTTGGAATAGCCCGGGTTCGAACCCGACCGCGGCGGCTGCGTTTTTATCGAGGAAAAACGCTAAGGCGCCCGTGTGCTGTGCGATGTCAGTGCACGTTAAAGATCCCCAAGTGGTCGAAGTTATTCCGGAGCCCTCCACTACGGCACCTCCTCTTTTTTCTTCTTTCACTCCCTCCTTTATCCCTTCCCTTACGGCGCGGTTCGGGTGTCCAACGATATATGAGACAGATACTGCGTCATTTCCTTTCCCCAAAAACCAATTATTATTATTATTATTATTATTATTATTATTATTATTATTATTATTATTATTATTATTATTATTATTATTATTATTATTATTATTATTATTATTATTATTTGGAATAGTTAAATGCAACATCTTTCGCTTCAGACCCTTAATAAAAATGTTATAGCCCACCAGCATCCTTATCATCAGCCGGTTTATGTAGTTAAAAACAAGGGGGACTATTAAGTCCCCTTGGAGTGGAATGTAATAGCATGAGATTTTTCATTTGCGCAGATTCTGTGGTAACCACTGTCCAATTACCAGTCATCCACCATTTTCTTTACTTCCACTAATACTCCTTCCTGATCTACTAATCTGTATTATTACATTTTAGGTTTGGTTTATGGAGGTTTAACGTCCCAAAGCGACTCGGGCTATGAGGGACGCCGTAGTGAAGGGCTCCGGAATTTCGACCACCTGGGGTTCTTTTACGTGCACTGACATCAAACAGCACACGGGCCTCTAGGACTTAGCCTCCATCGAAATTCGACCGCCGCGGCCGGGATCGAACCCGCATCTTTCCGACCGGCATTAAATAGATTTTAATCTGTCTACTAATCACTATTATTGCACTATATTAATTACAGATTTAGATCCATTGTTTCATTTCCCTGCTCTGTGTGGCGGCCTGGGATTGGTTCCTTTGGGGCCACGTGACCTAGTAACGTCATACCACCTTTGGGGTCCCGTGACGTCATACCTTTCTCGACCGATCGGCGAATTTGGTGACGCCAGACGGCTACGAGTTGCTTCTGACGTGAACTCAAATGCTATGTAGGTTGCTATCTGGAAACTAGGTTTATGGTTCAGGGGGTTTAACGTATCAAAGCGATTCAGGCTATGAGTAACGGCATAGTGGAGGGCTCCGGAAATTTCGACCACCTAAGACGCTTGCAACCCGGTAAGTAGGTTGTGACGACGTCACAAGGTCATGTGGCCTCTCTTGACCAATCGTGAAGTGCCACCTGCCATGATGGGCAGGTTGCTGACAATCCGGTGGCCAGGTTGCCACCGCCTCAGTGGGCAGGTTGTGATGACGTCACAAGGTCATGTGGCCTCTCTCGACCAATAGTTAAGTGCCACCTGCCATGATGGGCAGTTGCTGACAAACCGGTGGCCAGGTTGCCACCGCCTCACTGAGCAGGTTGTGATGACGTCACAAGGTCACGTGACCTCTCTCGACCAATCAGCTAATTTCGTGACATCGGAGAGCGGATGATGATAAGGAGGCCCCCTACTCCCCGTCCCCGGCCTGGGTGACAGTGGATTTTGTTTCTGACGTGAACTCCAGTGCTATCGCGTTGCTACCCGAAGGAGTAATAATCCCTGTCTGAGATTACCTGCAGGATGAGGCGCTCGAGTAGGGGCTTGTAGCGGCTCTCCTTCTGGGTGATGACGTTCAGCTTGGCCCGCGTCTCGGCCAGCACCTGCCCCACCAGGTCGTTCATGCCGGCCAGTAGCCGCAGCCGCGCCGCGTTCTTGATCTGCGACGTCTGGATCTTGCGCACCCGCTCCACGTGCTTCTCGCGACGCTTGACCACCTCCTCGATGCGCGCGCGCTCCTGCCTCATCAGGCGCTCCTTCTCGGTCTTGAACTCCTGCTCCGCCTTGGTGTCGATGTCCTTCTCCTGGGGAGATATTCGTAGATTAGGTTTTAACCTCACTCCTTACCGTTGCCACTGGGCATGAATCACCTGCTACTGCTCATAGATATCGGTTGCTATTTCAAAGCTACCTATGCACTTGCTGACTTGTTGTGCTGACATTTATATATAGTCGAACTTCGTTATAACGAAACTGTTTATAACGAAATATTGGATATAACGAATGAATGACGATTCCTCTTGAAAGCTCTGTAAACAGGGGCTTTTAAGCCAAGTCACGGCTATAACGAAGTAATTGCCGGGCCCCTTCAACTTCCTTATAACGAGGTTCAACTGTAGTGTTAGAAGTCAAATTCCAGTTAAGTAATTAGTAATCTTGCTACGAAACGGTAAACTTTGGTGCTGGACTGAAGGACGCGGCGCGCAACTTTTCTTAGCGAGCATGCCAAATTTCGTGATACCCGAACTCTCTCGCAAATGAACTGTTTCGCAATTTTTTGGGGTCTCTAGATGTTTGTTTAATGCTAGTAGCAGCAGTGAGCCTCAGGATGACGTCATGTCAGGATGTCAGGTAATGTGGTTTTGGTTTTTACCAAGCAGAACTCCAGAGAGAAACCCAAAACATGAACTGCTGTCCACCGGAAGGAATTGTTCCCTGCCTGCTGCCGATTTATTCTTTTTTTGCCACCTAATATGTAACAACAGTGGCCACAGTTCTGGGGCTGTTATCTGCCGTAAGTCTTCATTATATGGCCCAGATTTCGACCCGCCATCTGTAAGCAGGCTCTTTCGTAGCGGGAGCTACACTAGGCTACCAGTCGAGCATTTCGCGGTACATGCGAGACGCCAGTTGTGCGCATGCGCTACCGTGGTACATGCGGGAGGAAAGTTGTGCGCATGCGCCGTTATCATGGCAACCGGGGAGGAGGAGTGGATGCGCCGCGCGCTTCTTCGTTTCCCTCCCTCCTTTATCCTTTCCTTTACGGCGCGGTTCGGGTGTCCACCGAGATATGTGAGACGGTTACCGTGCTTTGCGCGCTCGCGGCGCCATCTGGCATGACGTCACACCGCGCAGCTCGCCGCCGTTTGGTATGACGTCACACCGCGTTCATCACCCGAGCCGCGCGTCGTAGCATGCGCAGCATTGCGTATAAGAAGCGGAGATGTAATCAGAGGTTGTATCGCAACGCTTGATATGGATGCACAAAAGGAGAGTCCAGCAGCTGCTAAACGGCGGTATAGACAAGAGAACATTAACTCTTCTGATCCTGAGGTTGTCGCCTGGCAGTTAGCTACTCAACAAAGAGAGAATGAGCTCAGAAAGTGAAGAGAACAGCGGAGACGCCCGAACAGAGAGAGGAACGCGTTGCCAAACGGAGACGCCAGACTGACGAGCGTAATAGACGCCGCATAGCCGCCGAGATGGAGCCTATGGAAGGCGTCAGTTAACGGCAACCAACCGAAGAGGATGTGAAGGCCCGTCGTGTGACTGATCACACCATTCGAGTTTCCGAAAGTGCATCTGCGACCTGGACATTTCAAGCGGACACCTCTCTCATTGCTAGACATACAGTGCCAACAATAAGCTCATCCATCGAAACGTACCTTCCGCTAGGTACATCCTGGCATAGCGGAGCTAAGCCACTGGCATTTTTTTTTAGGGAAGAGAACATGCCCCCTGCCACGTCACAGATTTGTGGACTCGTGTGATTACCAACTATGCTTCTCTGAGCACTAGCTGACGTCACTGACATACCCAATTCTCTTCGGAATGAAAACTGTCGGTATTACGATCGAATTACGATCATCTAAGTCCATCTAAATAAAAATAATGAAAGACATTTGTTAAACGCCGCAGCAACACTACTAGAACATCAGCATTAGCCGCAAAGATAATTCTCCCCCACCTTAAACGCTATCATAGCGCACCATGAAGTTCCAGGGAGTAAGGGCGTAGAGGTTTCCACCAAACGGGTCCTGTTCCTTACAGAAGCAGTGCTCATTGCACCACAGGGAGTGAATTCGCAGCAAGAACAACAGTACGCATCAATTTCAGATCAGTTGCCTGCACACACACAAAGGTCAACAACAGCTAGACCGATCAACACGCACAGGTCATACAATCCCCGTTCTCTACTAAAGTGGGCGCTACAGAGACAGAACCCGCGCTCTTGTTTTAAATTTCACAACACAGATACCCTGCCTCAGATTGGAAGCCCGACGCATCATCATCACCAACATCGTCATCATTAGCCTGACTAAACGCACTGCAGGGCAAAGGCTTCTCCCATGCCTCTCCAATTAACCCTGTCCTTTGCCAGCTGCGGCGACCGTATCCTCGCGCGTAGAGCCTCGTATATGGTTAGTGTGAGGCAGCAAAAAGTGCTACCCGTGCGTAAGTACGTACGCCTAAACTGTTCCCGCAATGGAGAACATGCCATAGGACGAACAAAGCGTCGTGCCTCAACCGGCCGACGGCCCCTTTACCTTGGCAACGCCGTCGTTGTAGATGTAAGCCAGCAGGTTCTTCATCCTTTCCGCGGCGTCGAACCCCGTGGCGGCTGCCACTGCCGAGCCTCCGGACTTCTTCCTGTCCGACATGTTCGCTCCGAGGCCAGGCGCTTGTCCAGGAAAACCGAGGCCGAGCTTCCAAGGCGCTTCTTCTTCGTCTTCAACTCGTTCTCCATCTCGCGCGTGTGCCTTTTTGGCCGTTTCTTGGACAGCCCCCATAGCGCGCACAGATGCTGTCGAAAGCAAAGGGAAGGCGCGACAGTGCGGGAAACCGCGTCTTAACGCTTTCTAACGCTGCCTTTGATAACTTATTACCTCGGTCGCCAGCAAGCAGCGCATAATATCGGCAGGCACTTATCTCGCGCGTCCGGCACTCGCCAAGTTCGCCGGCGCGAGTGGGTGCTCTTTGCGTTTCGAGTGCAACACGAGGAAGTTGTCTGGCGTTGACAGCGATGCGTTTGAGGAGCGCTCCGCGCCGTTTTTAGCGCGGCCTAGTGTGCGCGGCCTTCGGCATGCCCGACGGCTCGCCACGATTGTTTCGTCATGATGCCGCAATGACCGGCGCGTCGCGGGACGCTGTTTTATTGCTTGTGCTCAGGTCGATAGGCCTTGTCGTGGCTTCTCTGTGCGCGCACAAAAAAGGGGTCTAGTAATAACCATGCTTCTCAGTTTTTGTTGAAACAATAATTTTGTTTGCTGTACCGTCTGCCGATAGCGCGTGCCACCACCTGGCGACTGAGTCAATCAGTTATCAAAGGCGGCGTTAGACAGCGCTGCGACGCGGTTTGACCAGCTGTAGCGCCTTCGATATACTTCTGATAGCATCTGTACGCGTCATGCGCCTTAGAGACGGACACGGAGGGCTTACGAGTGTGTGAAAATGGTCTGGGTGTTATTGGAAGCTTCATAGGAAGGGAATAACGAGATGCTGACCCAGGTGCAAAGAAAAGGCCGTAGCGGGAGGAAGCAAAAAATTTTAAATTAGCCTCGATAGCGGACTTAACGCAGCACCTTTAGACGCCATGGAAAAAGCAATCGTGAAGGAAATTGGACTGATGCATGCCATGCAGTAACCTGGCAAAGGGTACTTTATTTTATATTTTTTTAGTCTAAGAAATTTGAAAAGCCTCTTTTTAAGGTCTGCTAGACCGATGTCACGAGATCGGGGCAGCGGTCACAATAAGGGACGAAGAAAATAAGTGTGACGTTCAAGAATGTTTGAATTAGGTTTTGCGAAGCCGCAAGGCTCTCAGCAACAAACTCTGTAATAAAAAGCTGGAGAGGGAAAAAAAAGGAACACATCAACCACATTTAGCCCAGAATATTTCTCGTTATTTTGTTGCTCGTTCACGTTCGCTCTACGCGCTGCAATAAAGAATTTTTTTGCGCATTTTACAAATGACACACTAATCCTCCTGCGCTCAAACAATATCCCGCCAAATATTTGCGTGTTTTTACTGCAACTAATGTACATAGCACAATGACAGGAAACGTAGATCGGAAATCATCAGAACACAATATCCACGCACACGCAATACGTACTCTACAGCAACGTATAAAAGACGGCCAATAAAGAAGTTATAACGCCGGCAAAAAAAAAGAGAAAAATGGCGACACGGCGGACCGACTAACCGCAGCCTCTAAACGCTACGGATTAAAAGTGGGCACTCACGAAACACAGTCACACAAGAGCGTCCTTGAAGCGCGTTGCGGCAGAGTGGATGCAAGCGCAGGCAGCACTCGAACACTTCGCGGGGTCGTATAACTAGTGAAACACCTGAAGCTACAGTTTTACAACCCCGAAGCGTCGGTCGTTTCGAGCCCACAATGGCAACAATTCCGTTCGCAGTTGCGAAACGACCCCTGGGCGTGTGTGTGAGGCGCGCGGTGAAGCCTTTCAGTCGAAAGCACGCCAAGCTTCAAGGCAGGTGTGCAAATCGATACCCATGAATCTAAACCGCAGCCAAAGCTTGTTTCGCCTGCGTAGATTCAAGTTAAAGGAACCCTGAACGCACCCTCCGTGGACAGCTCTGTTTCCTCGGTTCTCAGGTTTTAAGGCGAAAGCCTTTAAAGGCTCATGACTCGCCAGCGGGGATGTTCGCAGAAAACTGTCACACTGTAGCTGTCAATCAAACTCATGCCTTCATCGAGATAAGGTTGAAAAGCAACTACAACAGTCCAGAAGCAGCTGCGTGCAGCCGCGACCAATCGAGATAAGTCTGAGTAATACTTGTTGGAGGGCTAGTTGGTGCACGGTTCCAGAAAAGGGTTGTAGCGCCGAAAAGGACAACACATAGCAAGCGAGACGGTACAGGCGTCTGTCCCTTCTCGCTTGCTATGTGTTGTCCTTTTCGGCGCTACAACCCTTTTTTTTGGAAACCATATAAGCCTGGTGGCATCGCAAAGAAAATTATAAAGCCGTGTGGCTGATTAGCGTGTGACGTAACTGAGTAGCGCCACCATCGTTCGATAGGAGCGCTCTCCAGGCAATCTTGTCAAACCCCTCCTCAACGCCGATCTGGAAGGATGCCGCCTAATCGCGATTTGTAGTATTTAATCAACATCTTCACCACACATCAGCGACACCGTGCTAAAAGCTTTCGCCCCACCGCACTTTAGGTCAACAAAGTGCCCCCTTGAATTTCTTTCATTCCCTCTCCGGTACGCAGTAAGGGTGCATTGGAAGCTACAGAGACCGGCCAAGTGCAGCACGGGAAACGCACGCAATCATTGGTCAATCATGCGTCAACGTGTTTTGTATTTCTTACGCACGTACTCTTTTATTATGCCCTCACGAACATGCTTCCTTAAAGCCGCATGCAAGAAAAAAAATCCCATTTTATTTTAGGTGACGCGGCAGATTCCAGCAAGAACGCTGAACCGAAACACGAAAACAGGCCAGGAGCTGTGTTCGTGTTCGATGTGCACGGAATTAGATCGCGCGACGATGCGCACAATGGCGATTGCGCCACTACAATATAAACACGAATAACGACACACTAACCGCTGTGCGAAGAAATGCCAAGAGAGTACGCCAAGGTTGTCGGTGCCATAGTTTACCGCGCATGTAAACTCACCTATACATATTACGACCGCTTAAAATTCCCTAAAGACTCGTGCGTTACATAGCTGGGCTCTTACTTGAATTACTCTGAGACGTAAACTGCGTTAGTTCCTTTAAACTTCCGTTGTTTGTTACCGTGTCCTCGGCGAGATGGCACATGCAAGAAAATGAAGCAATCAATGGCTAAACCGCAAGAAAACAACGCCAGCTCAGACAGCTCCTCCGGCAGTCGGGCCGTCCTAGAAACCACGCCGAAGTTGCGAACTCGCAGCAGACGGCACCGCGGCCGATTCCAAGTTATTTTCGTTGTTACAAACATAAATACAGCAGCAAACGACCGAGCCAATTCATCGTCATCTCCTAGCTCCTCCTAAACAACGGCGTAGGCATACTAAGAGGTGCTTACCCTGGCTTTTCCTGTGGCATCTCGATTCAAAAAGCGGCCGCGTCACACTTTCCCGCCTGCCATCTGGCAGGTGACACGGAGCAGGTTTACTACCTGCCACGGGTGGTATACGGAAGAGCCAGCTTCGAGGGAATGGAGAGAGGGAAATGCCCCTCTTCTAGATCGTCTAGGGAAGATGAGGGAGGGACTGATGGTAGCTGCCCACGCGAAGAACCCTTTCACTTGCCCAGGTTGCACATGGAGGAGCCAGCTGCTGCTGTGGTCTTGCATGGCAGCTCACAACGAGGTTCTTATGCGATCGCATTGTCACAGCTGATGGTAATTAGGTGTCCTGCAAGTTTTTGTTGCGTTTTTATGGAGGCAAAACGCTAAGGCACCCGTGTGCTGTGCGATGTCAGTGCACGTTAAAGATCCCCAGGTTGTCGAAATTATTCCGGACCCCTCCACTACGGCACCTCTTTCTTCCTTTCTCTCCCTCCTTCATCCCTTTCCTTACGGCACGGTTCAGGTGTCCAACGATATATGAGACGGATACTGCGTCATTCATGCCCAGCGAGCGGCCAAACTCAGCGGTACCGTGGAATAAGGGCGCCGACCTCTCCAAGACGTAGGGAGACACCTGCTTGAAGATGAAGACCCCTGTCTGACCGAAAGACCTTGTTAGAGCAATAAAGTGTATCCTATCCTTTCCCCAAAAACCAATTATTATTATTATTATTATTATTATTATTATTATTATTATTATTATTATTATTATTATTATTATTATTATTATTATTATTATTATTATTATTATTATTATTATTATTATTATTAAGTTTTTGTTGCATGTGCCGCTCTTTGGCACATGCTACCCGTGAAAAGAAAACGAAGTGGCACGAGCGAAGATTCACTAGGAAGGAAAGAAGAAGAGCACGCGTGTTGTCGGACCCTGAAGACGCACTCCTTCCTGCGAACGGCCGAACAGGACACCCCAGGTCGAGGGCAGGGCACAAAATGGCGGAGAAGACGATGACCAGGACGTCGGCGGCCGCAAAGGGGGACACCTTCCGCATGGCGGCCTTCATCGAGCAAGAGGCCGACGAGAAGGTAACCGTGCCGCGACGCGCGGCAGAATTCGGTTAGGGCTGAGAACGAAGCCTGGGCTACGCGCCCGTGTGGCTGCTGCAGCGGTCGGTTCGGACAACTTTCAAGTACCGCGTAAGTGCCACCCGCAAATCGATGAGAATGAGGTGCGCGCCTACGCGCGTATTGTCAGCCGTAAGAGCTGGAGTTCGCAGCATGGCCTTGTGTACGGCCTTGTGTCTTGCGAGGCTGCTTATATCGTTCCAGATGCCAGCAGCGATGCTGATGTTGCTAGTATGCTAGCGTTGAAAGGCAGATGCACTGCGGTCGCTGCATAGTATTACTTAAGATAACGGCTCATTTACCGACGCGGCATGCTCTGCTTGACGACGAAGTGCAAGAGCACGGCTCTGGGGTAAGAAAAAAATTCCATAATAAGGGATAGGATAACACGCCGAGGGATGGGGGGTTGTCGCTGTGAAGAACATTGGGATATAATGCACGTTACGCTCTTTTCACATGCTCTGCAATCTCGGCCTACGAGTCGTTTGGCATTTCGTTGCCATCGAAACATGGCCACCGCTGTAGTACCGAACTCGGAGCCTTAGGCTTCTCAGCAAAACCGCGACGAGTAGACGTGTCTCGTCGGAGCGAACACTTCCTTTCTTGTTACAAGCTCACGTGGACAGGCCTTCTTGCCCTGCCCATAGTGCCATTCCTACTCTGTAGGCGTAAGACAGCGGTGGTTTCTCACATACCTTCGCTGTGCCGACACCTGCCGCGAAGGTCGAAGAGATCGACACCAAGGCGGAGGAGGAGTTCAACGCCGAGAAGTGGCGGCTGGTCCAGGAGCAGCGCATCCAGATCGTGGACTCGTTCTCCAGGCGGGAGAAGCAGGTCGAGCGCAACCGCAAGATCCAGAACGCGGGCGTGAAGAACGCGGCTCGGCTGCGCATCCTGCAGGCCATGAACGAGCACGTGATGCGAGTCGTGGCCGAGGCCAAGAAGGGCCTCAGCGTCATCACGGGCAAGGAGAGCCGCTACAAGCCTTTCCTCGAGAGGCTCATCCTGGAGGTAACAGTGGGCGACACCGCGCAGCTAGCTGGCGCTCAGACGCCCACAGACACGATCCTAGTGGCCCTATATACAGGAGCCACTGGTTGCAGACGACTAACGTTGGCAAATGCCTATCCAGAGCACATGCGCGGCGCTTCAAAACTCTGTAAGCCAGAGTGGACTAAAAGTGCTACGTGGATGAGTTTGTTGAGGATTACCGGCGTGGCCGCAACTATTACTCCCTCAAAAATACTTATTATGCTACCTGGGACACTTAACTCCAAAGGGGTCATCAGCTGCACTTACCCTCTGCATGGACTATTCTCCACGACCATTTTATCTATTTTTGGCTCGAGTGCAGGTACTACTGCACGAGAAGTGAAAGGTTCTGTAACTTTGACTAACTGCCAGTTGCCTGGTTTCCGCAGGCATTACGTATGAGAACCGTACAATGGGGACGCGTGAAAGGAAAATTTGCCTTCTGCCAGATCGCGATCACTCTTGTTCGTAAAGAGCAGAAACTACTTCGCTTTCTCGGCAACAAGCTCGGGAGTGCTGATTGTTTGGACAGAGCATCGGAGTATCGACTGCGTTAAAATTAATTATGCGTCGTAATATAAGCCGTCTCACGCCGTTGAAGTTGTTTCTTTTTTTGCCTTGACTAACAGAGTAAACTTGCATAATTTGATACTGCTTAACTTCCGACCTAAAGAAGACCACACAAAAATAAGCCTAGTTTTCAAAACTAGTGTGGGACGCTCCGAGAGAGCAAGAACGCACATGGCGCGAGACGAGCAAGGAAAGGCTAGAGGCAGAATAACAGCGGGGGAGAGAAAGTGCCCAAAGAGGAAGGAAAAGGAAAGAGGGGTAGCAAAGTTTCCTCGAGCACACGCTCTTTTAATGAGCGGCCTGCGGCGAAGCGCGAGGGAAGACGTGTAGGTGCGCAGAGATGCACGTATACGCTACGGCGCGTTGCCATTCGAACATGGCGGCTCACGTCGAGAAGAAATATCAGGGCCTGTTTCTTCCGTGCAGCGCCCTCTGGTGCGTTGGCGCGCTAATCAATTCTTGCTCAGCCAGAAAGTTGACTGCTTCACCGCAGGAAACGTGTTTCTCTTCAGGCATGGTCCTCATAGCAGCCCGGGCATTAGAGCCGGTTCAGGGTAGCTAGCTTTCGGTGGACACAGGTTTGTACTTTATGAAGGACCTTCCTGCTGCGTGATATATACAGGCACCGCTTCGGCGTCGACCCTTCCACTCTGTTTTGCAGGACAGGCATTGACGTAAGGGTGCCGCAGTTAACAGCGGAATACCGTCTTATATACCTCCCATCTTATACTTTGTAACGCTGCCTACCAGAGGAACCTCTCCACCCACTTAATCTTCGCACAGAGCTACCTATTTTTCCACAGCCTAAAAAGCAATGATTTCGCTACTAGGCCTCTGTTGAAACTGTCGTGTCTACTTAACGGTCATCGCTGCCGATAGGCGCAAGCGTAGACGACTCGGATGCGAACAGAGTCCCCCCGTAATGATTCGCTGTCTGATTCTCAGCGGCATTGTTTTGAACGCACTTGGCACTAGCGCTGCAGAGCACAGAACTACCGATGCCATGAACAGAGAGTGAGAGTTAAGACGTACGGGGAAAGGGTGGCGGCCCGCCGTGTTACGACCGAAGCCGCGGCGGCGGCAGCTGCTGCTGCGGCGTCGACGCGCAGCTCGGGTTTACGATCCCAACCCTACGATCCTCCGCGGCTGCCGTAGCGCGCTGGAATAATGGAACAAGCGGGCGCCTGGCCCCTCCTCACATTCGGGGCCGACGTAAGGGAGAGATCATCTCTAATAGCGCACGTCGAGGCGAAAGTTGTTAAAGGGCTGGGCTTATGCAACCAGCGCGGCCGCACGCGCCTGTATAGGGACATGCCGCCACCGCACCGCGACGGACGTGGGGCAACACTAATCATTCTCCCATTCTTCTTTCCTTTACCTCGACGCTTTCTAACGAATGCGTGGCGTAGAAAAATAAGACCGGGCGTCCGGAGAGTTGCGGGATTGCAACAAGCCTGAGCGCGAAACGAAACGACGTAGTGTGAAGCGTGATGTGTGTTCGAGTGAAGTTTAATGCGCCCGGGTCACTTTACGTATACTGGGGATGCATTCTGTGCATGATTTCGCACAAACCACTGGGTTACGCTCCGTGATGGCTCCGTGGTTTTGGGATTCGTCTGCTGATCCCAACATCGCGGATTCGAACCCCGACCGCGGTGGCTGTATTTCTATGGAGGCGAGATATAAAAAAAATTGCTGGTGGTTTAGCCAAATTGAAAATAATAATAATAATAATAATAATAATAATAATAATAATAATAATAATAATAATAATAATAATAATAATAATAATAATAATAATAATAATAATAATAATAAAATAATAATAATAATAATAATAATAATAATAATAATAATAATAATAATAATAATAATAATAATTGGTTTTTGTGGAAAAGAAATGGCGCAGTATTTGTCTCGTATATCGTTGGACACCTGAACCGCGCCGTAAGGGAAGGGATAAAGGAGGGAGTGAAAGAAGAAAGGGGTGCCATTGAAATTGTTTTTTTCTTGGGAGAGGAAATCGCGCAGTGTGAGACAGGCGTCGTTTCCTTTTCTTAAAACCAGCTTACATTTTCCTTCGCTTACGGCGCAATTCGGGTGTCGGTCTGAATCCCCGGCAGGCGTCGCATCGATCACACCTAGCGTTCCGCTGAACGCATCAAAGTGCACCGGCGTTTTATGCAGGAGGCACTTTCAAAAAAAATAAAAAAATGCGATGTCGGCACACGCTTTTCCGCTTGACCGGAGGGCAAGGTCAAAGGTCAAAGTCGAAATAGTTGGTGTAACAGCCGCTGGTGTCGCTGGTGTAGCTGACGTCATGTGTCGAACCTGACTACCACCAGTTATGCTCATGGTTTCACCTTTACCAACATTTAGGGTGAAACTTGCGGCCACCGTGACCTCAAGCTACATTCAAGGTCAAACCTGCGGCCCCGCTGACGGCTAGAGTAGCTGGCGTATGAACCCTTTCGCTTCAAAAAAAAAAAACGCCCGTGTGCGTTCAGTGGCCAGAATGAACGGTCCTGCACAATTAGCGGCACAGTTCAGACGAGTGCAGCGCCTGTGCACCGCTAACGCTTCTCGTGTTTTTCAAACGCCAAAGCAGACCCGCATTCGAGAAAGATAGCAGCGCCCCACACGGTCACTCCGCGCGTAACACACTGCGCGGCGTCGCGGTCCCAGGGCCTGTACCGGCTCTCGGACAAGGAGGTGGTGCTCGCGTGCCGCAAGAAGGACGAGCAGGTGGTGAAAGCGGCAATGGCGGTGGCCGCCAAGCAGTTCCGCAAGAAGACCGGCATCCAGGCGAACGTGGTCGTGGACGACCAGAACTGGCTGCCCGATGAGACGTGCGGCGGCGTGGTGCTCACCTCGCGGGGCGGCCGCATCAAGGTGGCCAACACGCTCGCCACGCGGCTCGACATGATCGCCGAGCGAACCCTGCCCGACATCCGGGCGGCGCTGTTCGGCAAGAACCCGCACAGGAAGTTCAACACGTAAAAGCACAGAGACACGGTGCTGCCTCCCTGACGAGGCGTTTTTCGCTTTTTTTTTTGTTCGTGCTGTAATAATGAGGTCAGCCTGGACCTTCTGTATAAAAAAATATATAATTGCAACCCATTTACATGGCTCGCTATATGCCTATATTTACAGCTTCTCGCAGGGAGATTTTGTTTGACTCTGTTGTACTTCTTATAAGGTGTTCGTTCGAAGCAGTGTTTGGAGCCTTATTTTGCTCCCTAAAGGAAGCCAGTCTGTGTCGAGACTGCTTGGGCTCGCATGTAGACTAATCTACAGCGAAAACTTATTTGGGCATAATTACTCCGATAAATGCTTATTCCCTCGTAGCCGCTTGACATGCGTGTGATTCTGGACCTGTACAAGACATTTGTAGTGCCCAGTTTTTGACAGGAAACAGCGTCGATAGCAAAGATTTCCTCTCATACATAAAAGTGATCATCTCGCATATTAAGTGAAAATAAATGTCCGCATTTATCTTATTTTAGGTTTATTCACGCATGCCAAACAACATTTGACGTGCTGGTTTAAATTTATGAAGGCGTTTTTTTTTTTGTGCGGTGCGCACCCTCGTAATCCTGCTCACCTTCAAGGATCCTATTGTAGTTCGGTTAATGATGTTTCGTTGTTCCACGGTGCAGCGGGAAACTGTGTAAAAGACATTGTGCAACAGTCTGAGGACTAGATATTTCAAAAGGCAGTAGACTCCTCTATGTGCGTAAGTTCGGGGTTCTGGATTAATTTAGATCACCTAGAAAGCATGTTATAAAGCTCCAGGTGGCTGAAACTAATCCGGATCCTTCCACTACGGCGTCTTTCATAGCCCATGTGCAGGTTTGGGTCGTTAAAACCCAAAGAACGTGTTATACCTTATCTAGGCGAAACCAATTGAATAAGAGATTGAGAAGGAGGACAAGTCACTAACAGGCGTGTGCCTTCACGTAAACTGTTAGCCTGAGATCACACGTAATCGCACCGACGTTACGCCGCCGTCGTTTCACCGCTGTTTCAACCAAGATGATGATGTTCCTTAATGCGCAGAAAAATCTCATTCCATTCCCATTCTTGCACTCCGCCTGCATGAATATGCGGCCTCCGCAGCACGAATCAAACCCGCGACTTTGTCCTCTATACCTAAACGCCATATCCAGTAAGCCACCGTTGTGGATCGTGTGGCGCCTAGACACAATATATGTTCCACAGAAAACTTCAGGAAAGAGTACCGAAGCGTACTGAATTAACTTTTCGGCGTGCTGATAAGGCCCGTGATGCATTAATTTTCGTGCGCTTGAACAGATTAACATTCAAGAACGCGCCAAAGTTGTAAAGAGAGTTGTCAAGAGCAGCGCACGACACTTTCCTAAAGCGCGAAGCCTTGGCGTATCGTCCTGATACTCTGCAACGGGGAATTTTTCCTACAGTAAACAACGGATTCGCAGGTTTGGAAGCTACGCTAGGAGGTTTAGCGCAGTATAAAGTTTTCTCAGCTACTTTTAGAATCTGTGCTGGCATCTAACGAGTATGGTCAAAGCCGTACGCGCATTTCAGCAGAAAGTATTAAGCATTTATAAACCAATATTACAACTCATGACGATGAACCCAACGCGCATAAGGACAGAAGGGCTCTAATTCTTCTTTGTGCATCAGAAATTTCATTTTTTTCCTCCATTTAGACATTTTTCAACGCACAGCCCAAACTTCGAAACGCAGAAAAGGAAAATGCAGTCATGTTTTTGGAACCGGAATTCCAAAAGCAATTGAAAAAAAATCTCAGACACACTTTGCACTGTGGATGTCGGGAAGATGTGTCGTTCTGTTCTACCAAGCGGTTTCGCGACAGCTCGCATCAATGTTTTTACGCGGCTTAAAGTAGCAAAACCCTCGTGTGACATTCCGTGTGTGCTACGAGGATCCACGTTCGACGGCGCGGCGTAGACGGAGACCCGTGACAGCGGCATCATCAATTACCCAGCCATGCTCTTTGAGTGACGACCAGAAAAACCGGACCCGCCGCCGCCCCGGGGAAACAGGCTTTATCCTCCCCAATTTCCGGTTACATTCCAGGACAAGGGAGCTGTCAGCGGGCCAGAGCGCGCCGTACCACAGCCGACGCTATGCGATACCGCGAAGACGACATTCTTTCCCTCCCCCCCCCCCCTTTGTCGTGGGCTATCGCCGGGAAGGCACCCACAGCTTCCCAGAAGGGCCGCGACGGACACCTGTCATGGCGGACAGGCAGTACTCGCCAAGAATGTGGAAAGACAGGCGCTAGTGAATTAGCTCCGAAGAGAGAGCCTGTGTATACTCTCACTTGAGAGAGAGTGGTGGCGTTTTTGTTGTTTATTTAGTTTGTATTGTTAACAGACTCTGGGTTCGAGGCTAAGCCCAACCCAAAGGGGTGGTCCCCATCTCGCATGTTATTTTGGATTGGAGAATTGATGCTTTGGGCGGGCCACTGGAAATGACCGCCCTTAGTCCTTTGTTAATCAAGTGCTTAAAAGCACATGTAAACGGATGCAGTCCAGTCTGAGCTGGGGCTCCATGCTTAGCATGTAATGTGATGCTACTTAGGCACTAACCTGCCCGGTCGATGAGTAAAGTAGTGCAAAGTTTGTTCTTTTGTAAATTCAGTTCTGCTTTTTCCAGTTTAATTCTCTGTATATGTATGTTGTAAAATTATGCTCTGCTGTCATCATCTACAAGCTCGCCTCCTGTTCATCTTCCAAGCCGAACGACACTAGAGGAAGGGTTTGTGAACCATCCTCGAAGAAACGGACGACTATTGAAATTCTACTGCATACACGCTGAGGACGACATCGTTCGCCAAGAGAGCCTTCAGTGCCGAAGCCCGACGGCGTGCAGCTTCTGCCAGCAACCGCTCGAGCCCAACTCCGGAGCCACTCCATCGCCCCCATGAAGTCGTCGGCACGTAAGCTCGGACGCCCCAGCCTCTGATGTATAACCTTAACCATGTGTAATTATTGAATATACCTGTTTGTTTAAACTGAGCCATACGGTGTCTCTTTGCCTCTCCGTCCGGTGTGGACCTGCGCATTATGGGGGTCATCACACTCGTATTTAAGGACACTGCGCTAGGTGAGATTAGCCCGCATCTCATGGGATACGCCGTGTCCCTTAAAGGACTATAGACGCGAAATTTTTCCTTGCGTGTTTTCTTCTAAATGATGCGCTAGACATTTGTATACGTGGAGCACACTGTGGTATTTGTGTACGACCGCTAAATAATTTATAATTGAATTTCTTCTCTCATGCTGTTTCGGTTTCATCGACCGACCGACGACTGTGACGTCAAGTTGATGTTTTGGTCACGTGATCAACTATATAAACTAATATATTCGTTGATATGTCGTTTTAATTCACTACGACATTTAATTCGGGCTCTCCCAAGACCGGGAATGACAAAAAATGACCTGTCAGCGATTTTATTACGGGTTTTATAGTGGATCACGTGACCAAAACATCAACTTGACGTCAGAGTCGTCGTTCGGTCGATGAAACCGAAACGGCGTCAAGAAGAAATTCATTTATAAATTATTTAGCGGTCGTAGACGAATGCCAAGGGGTGCTTCATGTATACGAATGTCTAACGCATTTTTTTATAGAAGAAAGTACGCAAGCAAACATTTGGTGTCTATAGTCCATTAATTTTCGCGTGTTCGGAGACATGAAACAGTGAGAGGATAAGCAAGTTAATTACCTCCCAATACGTTAACAGAAGTGGCGGCACAAGTGCCAGAAAAAATTACAATGCAGTCCTCCTTTATTTTCCTTCTTTTCGCTGCCGACAACCCAATTTTGTCAATGGAGCTGTCAAAACCAGGAAGGAACAGTCTTCGTGTCCTATTTTGTTTAGAGCGAAGCAAACCTGCCAGCGTGGCGCGCGAAGAGAAATAGTCACGGTCCTCTCTTATCCGACAAGCGAAAAACAAGGGAACAAAATATTCAGCCAGGCCACTCGCCCGAAAAAGAAGGAAATTATCGAAAACGCTGTTGGCAGCCAGAGCATACCTTTGGGCGTCTGAACTTCAAAAGAGGGGGACAGCCCGGCTTCCTTTCTCTCGAGTAAGAACACGGCGATGAAAGGTTCTTTTCTGCAAGCACTCTTTTTTTTTCTATACTGATAATTAAAGCCTGGGGCTCAATAACTTTCGTGCGTTTGACTAAGTGAACTGTACTGAAGACTAGGCGAATTTTGATCAAGTTGCAGCTCACCGACACATAGACACACACACACAAGGAATAAGGTAGAAAACTGACACGTGTCCCGACATTCCTTTTTTTATAATTTGGTTTAACTCTCTTCAAGGCACACTCAGGACTTTTGTCTTGACTGCTTGATTCTCTTGGGGTCTTTTTGTCTTGCCTGCTTGATTCTCTTGAGGTCTTTTTGTCTTGCCTGCTTGATTCTCTTGAGGTCTTTTTGTCTTGCCTGCTTGATTCTCTTGAGGTCTTTCCGGGCGTAGCCCATACGTTTTAGCTCGCGCCATTCTGTGAAAACTGAACGAAAGAAAAGAAATCTCACGTCGCTCCTTCTTCCGAGCTCGGAAGGGCAAAGTGCTGTGCCTACTGCAGTTCAAACCAAATGACCTGAAAGGAAGCCACTTTTTAAGAAAATCAAATGGGGCTGGGTCGGGGAAGCTGCAAGAGAATTCTACAAAACGAGCTTCTTCCGAGAAGTCGCCCTGCGCTGTCTTCACCCCCGGGAAGGCGGTGAGAAAGAATTAATGGGCGGAACACCTGGAGTTAAAGAAAGGAGACGAAAGTTAAACAAAGACAAAACAAAAGGCATTATTTATCGGGCTCCGAATTTTGCGAATCCTGTGGAGGAGAAGCGATCGACGACAAGCTGCAGATTCTGCTTCCCCTCGTAGTTGAAAGTTAAGCAGACTCAGCGTTAAGCAAAATAGTAAGAACTTAAGCTCGTTTCGGCGAACGCGGCTCTCGTGGAATTTGAGCAGCACCAGTCGACGTAGCGAAGGAACGCTGGAAAGAAGCGAGACATGATAAAGCCAGGTTACTTCCCAACAAATGGTTCGCACAGCGGGAAGAGAGCGTTCAACAGCGCATCAGTAAGAAAGCTCCAAATTTTTTGCTCGCTTTCGCTGACTTTGTCACCTAAATTTTCACGCAGTCTTTCAAATTCGACAAATTTGACACAAGAAGGGTACAATTTAGTATAAGCTCTGTGCCACAACGCGCCCGAATAGGAGTATGGGAACAGTGACGAAAGCAGTGGGGCGTTGCTGAGGGCAGCGACGGCTGAGTGAATTAGTTGGGAAACTGAGTGACTGAGTCAGAAGGGTGAGTGAGTGAATTAGCTGGGACATTGAGTGAGTGGGTGAGTGAGTGAATTAGTTGGGACAGTGAGTGAGTGAGTGAGAGAGAGAGTACGGTGAGTGAGTGAATTAGTTGGGACAGTGAGTGAGTGAGTGAGTGAGTGAGTGAGTGAGTGAGTGAGTGAGTGAGTGAGTGAGTGAGTGAGTGAGTGAGTGAGTGAGTGAGTGAGTGAGTGAGTGAGAGTACGGTGAGTGAGTGAAGTAGTTGGGACAGTGAGTGAGTGAGATTGTGAGTGAGTGAGAGAGTACGGTGAGTGAGTGAGTGAGTGAGTGAGTGAGTGAGTGAGTGAGTGAGTGAGTGAGTGAGTGAGTGAGTGAGTGAGTGAGTGAGTGAGTGAGTGAGTGAGTGAGTGAGTGAGTGAGTGAGTGAGTGAGGGAGGGAGAGTACGGTGAGCGAATTAGATGAGACAGCGAGTGAATGAATTAGTTGGGACAGTGAGAAAGTCAGAGGAAGTGAAAGGTGAGGTGAGTGGATTAGGAGGCGAATGAACGAATCAGCACGCGAGAAAGCCAACAGGAAAAAGGACTGCGATTAGGGCTGTGAGTGAGTCCACAGAAAATAGTGTGACTAAGTGCGCGAGCAAATATCATAGCCGGCCAGTGTTTATTTGTCCTCTTCATTATTGGGTAAACATCTTGAGGCAAAAACTCCGTAGAGGGGGGCGGAAGTGGAGCTGCGTTTCGAGCGATCAGGAGAAACACGAAGAAACGGCAACCAAAATAACACGCGCCGCGCGTAGCCAGAAACAAGCACGGAGGGACGAAGCGTAAAAATTCCACGTGGGTAGCGAACGAGCAACGCGTACATGAGCGCCTGAAAGCGGAGGCGCCCAAGTGGCCGGAAAGGCGGCTGTTTATAGAACAAGCAGCGGGGTGGCAGGCCCCGCAAGCTGATGACGGCGCCAGGGGGGCGCAATAATTTTCAGAAGCAAGCGTGCGGGGCTCACCGGCTTCTTGCTCGTGACAAATTAGCCTCCGCCACTTATCCCCACATCAGACCGTGACTGCTGCGTCCGGCGAGGGCAGGGAGAGAAGGAAGAGAGAGAGAGAGATGCACTAGTTTTGTGGACGTATACGTTATAGGACTTCGCAGCTAGGCGGCAAAGAAATATGCAAATCATTTCTCCGAAAGCGTGCAAAAATACAAAAAAAAACTCGCCGCATCTCGCTGACTCTCCTCGAGTGTCGCAATTTCTGCTGCGGCGCTGAATGGGGCTGTCACTGATAACGACTCTTGTTGCGTCATCGTCGCTCGCCCAGCGCCCCCCGTGCCTGCATAGGCGATAGCGTGCGCGCCGGTGCGAAGTGCGCTGCAGTGCTTAATATCTGGTCTGGCTTTCCGACATCGTGTTGTTGTTCTCCTTGTTATCATAAGGAAATTCCTGTGAAGTACGAGCGTATTATAGTGAGGGAGTAATTACTCACAGGCATCCACCCAAGCGCAGCCATACGGCTACAAAGGAAAGCTATGATAATAATAATAATAATAATAATAATAATAATAATAATAATAATAATAATAATAATAATAATAATAATTGGTTTCTTGGTGGAAAATAAATGGCGCAGTATCTGTCTCAAATATCGTTGGACACCTGCACCGCGCCGTAAGGGAAGGGATAAAGGAGGGAGTGAAAGAAGAAAGAGAGAAATAGGTGCCGTAGTGGAGGGCTCCGGAATAATTTCGACCACCTGGGGATCTTTAACGTGCACTGACATCGCACAGCACAAGGGCGCCTTAGCGTTTTTCCTCCATAAAAACGCAGCCGCCGCGGTCGGGGTCGAACCCGGGAGAAAGCTATACAGCTTTCTCAGAAACTTTGCAGTTAAAGAGAAATTCGCCCTGGTCCGGGGTTCGAACCCGGACCACCGCTTCACCGGAGCAGTCGCTCTACCAACTGAGCTAACCGGGACGCCAACCTTATGGCAGGGCGAGAGCGAATTGATCAGTAACTCGAATCGGGAACTGTGTTGGACAAATGTTTTAGGGGAATCTCCTAATGTGGAGTAGATTGGCGTATTAGTTGGTTCACTGCGGTCGGCTTGACAAAGGCTCGTGGTTTGCATCGTGCTGCTTACGACGACTTCTCGAAGCAAAACGCGCCAGACTGCATGTCGGTTCAAAGTGGCTCCAATGGCAAAGCGATACGAGAACAAAAGCGAAACCCGGATATCACAGTGCAGCAAAAGCCGGAATAACAAATCATTTCCTGTGTAGTAATAAAAAAAACTGTTCAATTGGCCGACACTTTGGATATTGTAACTGACCAGTGAATGGCCAACCACGAACTGAACTTACGTGCAAGTACCAATACCCTGAACCCACCCCGATACCAATCCCACGTGAATCCACTTCCCTGAAAGGGATATCGATTGTTTCCTTCCCAACCGTTGCTTCTATCCACCCGCACATATCTACAGCTGTGCACATATCAAGACGAACTCTTGGCTGAACTTTTAGTTACACTACCTTTATTGTTTTTCTTCTCTTCTTGAGTGTGGCTTCTACGGCACCATTTAATGGGATTGCATAAATGGCAGGTCAACGTCAACTTCCAACTCAGAACAGCTCCCGGTTATTGCCCCAAGACGCGGAAGACTGCTAAAGCCTGCGACGCGTCTTGCAATCGTAAGCGTAGGCAGGCTGTGTCAGTAAGGCCGAGGCACTTGTACTTGGTTTCGTTTTGCTTACACGGTGTGTCACCCACTGCCTTGTCTTCTACCTGAACTTAGTACACAGACCGGGCGTCCAATTGAGCCAAGCATAGCAAGGAAGTGTGAAAGAAAAGAGAATGCGCTCTTGCTAAGAACCCTGAAGCACCTTGGTGTTTTCCTTTTCGCGGGCTCATTTGCTGCAACGTAACCCGCAGTGTTACATTATCGCGTTCACCCCGACGCTCATGAGAACGTTCCGCCCGCGGGCATCTAAAGTACAATGAGTGCTAATCACTTGGGCGGTGAGTGCTGACGGTGAGCCGGTTCCTTGGGAAAACAAGAGTGCCGTAATTAACCTGCGCTGCCCGTGATTACACGGAAGAATTAAAGAAGTTAAAAGCGCCTAAGTCAACTGAGCTCCGCTTGTCTGTTGTTTCGTGGAGACCGCTTGCGGGGTGGCGAAGAGCCTTCGGCTAGGCGCACCAGTCACGCGGGCGTTGGGAAAATTTGAAATATAAACAAAATATCCTGCAGCCGGAGGGCAAGCAGCGAGCAGAAAACATGACAACAGTGCCGGTCCTGTTGTTTCTTGTTCCCGGCGCCCTCAGTGTTAGCTCGCAACTTGAGCGTAACACTTGAGCTGACTGCATACGCGCAGTGGCATACGCTCAGTGGCCAGGTGGCTGTGACGGGAATAGCCACCTGCCAGTGTAGTGGCGCATCTCTTAGCCACTGCGCTGGTAGTGGTATGAGGACTCGCCGCCACCTATGAATGTTAAGTAGAGAATAAACAATTCTGCATATATGGGCATTAACCCACTAAGGCTATCGCGTCATGCCCTTAAGGCAGAGCTGATGTTCCCCTCCAATTGAAGAATGAACTCCTGCTTTCGCTCGTCTACTCGGTTTAACTAAGCCCCTAACCATTTTAAGGCGAAAGCCTGCAATGGCTCATACTCGCGTCCGTCCGTCCGTCCGTCCGTCCGTTACGCTTTTCAACTCGATAAGAAAAAAAATCTTTGTGCACGATGGGATTCGAACCACAATCCCACCGTTTCGCAGCCGAGCGTGCTAACGATAACGACTACACTACTTACTGTCCACGCATATGTAGTTCTCCTTGTCTAGCACACTGCACAGTCTCCAGCGTCTCTCCAGCATTTATGATTCACAAAGAATTGCGTACTTAATTAACATATTAACCACGTGCACATCAGCGACACAAGCAGCAACACCGCGCTTAAGGCTTTCGCCTAACTGCACTTTAGGTCAACAAAGTGCCCCCTGAATTTTTTGGTTGAACTCGCATCAAAGGTGACAGATTCAGGAAACGGCGGAATGCTCTCGCCAATTCGCCGCTCTTAAGCAAAGAAAAAAGTAGTAACGGTATACAGTCACGCTCAGTACCACCTGCGACGCGTCGTCTGCAGCCATACTGCGGTTTACGCGTTATAACATTTTATTGCGCCGTGATGCAAAACATCAAAAAAGCGTGGGCACTGCACGTAGTCGTAAATGTTTGACCTGTAACTAATTACCTTCACCTCCCTGCTCATACAGATCTTGTCTGTATCTTGAAGAAGGGGGAGGGGCTAAGTTTCCTGGTTGGTCTTGGTGGAAAGAGTTAAGGCGAGGAGAAAGTGCATAATGTATAATGTATGCATGGAATAAACGGGTTGTGCTACGTTTAAAAAAAATAAAAAATGGGAAGTGTTTGGCGCGCGCGAGGGAGGGGGGATACGAACGAGACAGTTTTCCATCAATGCATTCATTTCACTAACTCCCTCTCTTTCAAGAAAGTACCTGGAAAATTAGAGGGCGATGGCCTCATGAGTTCCCCTCGCTCTCTCCTTGCATCTGCCTATGATCGACGCTACAGCGAGTTAGAGTACTCGAACAGCACTCAAAAAGCTCAGAGAACATTAGGGGACGAGGAAAATATTTAGTGCTTTTTAGGGGTACAAGATGGCGCAGGCATGACGCACATGACGCCTGCACGAGCACCGAATCCTTCCGTGCCGGTGCGGCTTCTCGCTCTCCCTCTCTTCCGTTGCTTCGACTTTTCTTTTCCTCTCTTCCTTTCCCATCGTGCTCGTGCCAGAACCAAATCAAGCATCCTGGGCGATAACCCAGCGCTGTTTGCGGTCGGAGCATGTGCTCCCCCCAGTATACCTGCGCGCTGACGTCCTCTCCTCCTTCTTTCTCTCTTGTGCAGATAGATCACTCCGCCGGTAATTGAATGCACTAATGTGGCGTACACTTCAGCAGAAGTGAACGCACAGACAAATAAAAAAAAGCCAGTAAGTATGTCTCCAAGTGCAAGAACAAAAAAAAGGTTATCGTGAGAGAACTGCAAGAAAGAAATCCCGATAAAAACGAAAAAAAAGAAAGAAAGATAAGCTAGAAAGAGAAGACGGTGCAGGCGGCTGTAATGAAGGAAGTGCGGAAGAACAACGCCCGGACCATAATTAGGGGCTGCTATATCAGGCCCGCCCAGCGGCACACCGACAGATGGAGCTGGTGCACCCAGGTGGAGGCATCGCAAAAAAGGCAGCGCGGCCGGCGAACCATGCACCACAGCCCGAGCACCGTCGTCGACGGCGGGCGTTCACGCGCGCTGGCATCGAACAAACCGAGAAAGCGGCCCGCGCAGCGGATTGGAAGCGCGTTCGCCGTAAGGGCGTCCCGTTAATATCCGGCCCAGCGTCGGCGCTCTGCCCCGGGCAGCTGCGGATGGAGGCCAAGCTAGGTTCTTCCAGACCGCACCGAGCAGAGCGCAGCTGCTTTAAAGTGCACAGTTTCTCGAAAGCACGGAGAGGTAAAGCCTGCGTCGCCATCGTTTATCCCCCCAGGGGATGCCGGGAAGAGTGAGCTTCGCGTTTCACTTGGGTAGTAAGTGGCCGAAATTGGCTTTAGAGTGGCGCTTTGTATGACCTGCGAGCGATTCGTTGCAGTTCATACCGAGCGCCCCTGTATGCCTCAAACGTCTGGATCCGCGATTTCTGTGTCCGTTTCGCTTGAAATCTTTCCCCCTAATTTATTGACATGCTTTGTATCTAGCGCACGTCAACAAACCTAGAAAAAAGTTGTTTCGCTGAGAATCATAATACCTAGAGAAACCAGTGCAATTAGTTTCGAGTTGATTAGATGATGGCGGATCGCACGCAAAGCTTTAAAATCTCCATGTGGAGTGTTAGTACACAACGTGCCACGGTGGCGGCGGAGATGATGGAGCAAAAGGGAGGAGGTTATAACGAAGTAAAGGCGCTGTAACTGCTCCCCGAAGTCGCGATGTTCATGAAAGTCAATACGGATTCAGGCATACATGCCACAGATTTCTGCCATCACAGCGGACGACTACTGCAGTTATTTATTGACTGCCTATAAGTTTACTGAGGATCAATGCCATCTCAGCCCACGGGCGGTTTGAATATCGCCTTCTTCAAAATGGTAACGAGAATCGAACTCGCGACCCGGAGCTCAGCGCTAGAAAGCAGCTGTTCACAAGAGGAGCAGAACTCAGCAATGGGGCAAAATGCAGGAACGCGTGTCATAAAACGAAGTGGAAAAATAGGAACAGGGTTGACATGCCACCAGCCTATCACGTAGGGGTGAGACAAGTTCATTGACATTTGCAAAGGCCAGCACAGATATCGATTTCTCCGAGTCTTCCTGCGAGAGCGAAATATCAACAGGCGCTGCCAGCTACGCGTTCTTAAAACGGAATATCAGACGGGACGGCAGCCCCATATTTCCGGGATGTAGGAAAAACGTTTTTATCAAAAAGCAGGGCGAAAATTTGTTAGTGTCATTGGCTAGTTCATTAAGTCATATGACAGGCCATGCCTAACTCCAACAATTTCCTCTCCTTTAGACCTGTACCTTCGCTTCCCCTTGATTCCTTGTGATAGCGACTACAATGTCGAAAGACAAGGATAGCGAAGAAACGGATACCACGGTTTATATACGTATACCGGTATGAATTCATATAAAAAATGCCTTATTTGTAGCATATAGCACCATTTGTTAATAACAAATACAGTATTTAGATATGTACGCCAGGTACGTCTGCCAACTACTGGCTAGAACCTAAAGCAAAACTAAACTGGTGTCACGAATGCATCGGGCGGAATGATGACGCAATGATTTTAATTACGAGTGATTGCTGCCGCTTCTATGATTTCGCGTATCACCTCTTCATCATGTGTCAGAGAATTTTGAACATTATGAACTCGCGTGTTAAGCCGCAAACTCTACAATGAAGCCCAAAGTGCACACTGACGGCTTTATAATAATAATAATTACAATAATAATATATTATAATAGTACAATTATAATAGTAATCTTTATTTGGGAGCAACTGCTATATTTCTGCTGCTGGGTAATAAGGCTGTTTCCTGACTGACGATGTCATCCCGCTCCTTACAGCAGTGACAACTACTAACAAGTTTAATCGTAACTCTTATAATACAATATATCGAACAAAAGTTCTCAGCACAATTGCAGATTCGAATACATAATACTAAACCTATATGCAAGCGAACCATTGCTACCAACCACTTCAGTATATTCCTTCCTACGCGTCTTGGTGGATTGAATACCTACAGTCAAACTATTCTCTTGCTTTCCAAACTAACTGTCATAGCTAACCATCCACAAGGATTTTTTTTTCTTGTGCAAGCTTAGGTTTACACAGTAGGTAATATTTCCAGCCCCTGTTCCTGTAACTTTGCGTAAAAGGTAAAAGCGAGTCAGCGACCACATGGTGTACGGGGTGTCCTTCTCTAGGTCAACACGGGCATCATGACTTTGCTCCGATGTCCACAGAATACGCAGTTCGTGAGGCTCACCTGTGTAAACAATTGAGCCGCATTAAAAGTCTGCTCCTGAGGTGGCACTGCGAGTTCAAGAGAAGCCTTGAATTCAGGCTCCGGCAGTATTAGCTATTTCTATCTCTCTCTCGCTCACGCACATAGAAAAACCTTTGCCCCGTCCCACGCTACGTGACTCGGCCAGCAAGGACGAAACGAAAAGAGCGAGACAACAAAATTCTAGCCCCTCTAAAGGTCAACAACAGCCAACGGAGGGCAGAACTAAATGCAGAATCGCGGAACCCACAAAGCAAAAAGATAAGCAAGCACGAGCAGAGCAACGATAACGGCGAATGACAGTGGGGGGGGGGGGGGGGGGGGGCTAGGGACTCGGCTTCCCCAAAGTACCGACAACCGCCGGGAGGGCCCGTGGTCCGAGCGGCCAACTTCCTCGAATTACCGCCTCGGGAGGGCCAAGCTTAATCTCTTTCTCACCTGCGGTCCCGGCGGCGGCAGCAGAACGGGGCCGACAGCAGAGACAAGCGAAAAGGCGCAAAACACCATCCGAGGAGAGGAGGAAGCGCCGAGAACAACGAAAAGTGCAAGCGGCGCGCAGATAGCGGGCCGACGAAGAGGCGCTAAGCACATCAACGCGCAAATCTGGAAGAACAGAAAAAAAAAGCGGTAATGAGAGAGTGGGGAGAAGACAAGAGGAGAGAGAGAGAGATGTGACGCCGCCGCCGCAGCGGTAACAGCAGCAGCAGCAATAGCAGCAGCAGTCAGCAAAAGGCCGGCGCCGCGCTTCAGCCAAGATCGCTCATTTCCGAGGCGACCCACCCGCGGGCAAATCGATAATTAATCAATGCTTCTCGAGTCGCTGTGGCCTCGCCCCCGCCACCCACCGTTCCGCGTCTTCACTAGCTCCCCCTCTGAGCCTGTATCGATCGCGACACGAGACCACACGAACGCACACACACATTTTCTCGGTGATGATGGGGAGTTCCCGGGACCTCGCGGGGCCACCGGCGGCACAACCGCACACGCCCGCCATCCCGCCACCACCACCCGCCGTTGCGTCTTCCTCTATGAGCGATCACCGTCCACTCTTATTCTTGATCCGGCGGTGTTGTTGAACTTTCGCCGAAACACCTCCCCCTGATGACGAGCGGACGGCGCGAAACTCCAGAAACTGTCGACTCTAGTGTATACTTCCGTGCCCCGTTCTCCCGTACTCCGCCCAACTTTTGCCCCTCTCGGCGTCTGCCCACGCTTCTCGAAGAGGCGTGGTCTGCTCTCCTTAGCGCAGCGGAAAAGAAGTGAGAAAAAAAAATGCGTCGACGGCCATGACCATCAGTTTCGGCTTCCTTTCCTTGCCCCCCCCCCCCCCTTTCGTGCCTTATTCCCTCCTCCTCCTTCGCGTGGTCTCCTCTCGATAACGAGCGCGCACGACAGCTGACAAGCTGGCGTTATGAGCGTATATAAGCGGATCGCTGCATGCCTCCTCTCCTGCACTGCGGTTAACACGAGCGCGGATGATGCGAGTAGCGTTCCGACGCAGCTATATACGACGTGGCGAAAAGTTACCTTTGGTCACCAGCGTTTTTCTTTTTTGTTTTTCGCGAGCGAGGCTGGAGATAAGAGGCATGCTATCAACTAAATGGTTCTCGGAAGCAAAGCTCGCATAATAGCGGGACGCATCCCCCAGTCGCTGTCTTAGCAGCGGCGATTCCCGCAAACACTGCCTTACTTTCTTTCTTGCTTTTTTTTTTCTTTTACGCGTATCCTTGTCGACAACTACCCTCGCTCCTTAACTATTCTTCTTGGTATCCACGGGTGATTGCACTGCAGCTAACCTGAAAGGACACTAACGTACACTGTGGTATTGTATCTCACCCCTCCTTCTTGTTTTCTTTCGCGTCATAGGCTTGTAAGACAGATTAAAACCGATCGCTTTTTCAACCAAAAATGCACAATGGCGGTAACACCTTTGGCTCGCTTGGCCAGGATTGGCTGCCCTGCTTCTATGGCAATTAATGTCACCAACCTGGCGCAATACACAGAACATGGCACTGTCTCAAAAAACGCTCACTAGTCCCAAGGACCCGCAAATAAGATGTGCATTTGAAGACAACATTAGATGCACCCTAAGCAAATAAAAAATGCAAGAGATATAGCAATAAGCAAATCGCCTAAGCTA